>JABAJZ010000009.1:0-65493 GCA_018857265.1 Termitomyces sp. T32_za158 | reverse complement strand
CAGTTGTCTGGGCTCCACACTGGCAGTGCTTAAATTACAGACTAGAATGGTTTGCCTTCCAAAAATATAGTTGCCCATTATCTCGCCAGAAATGGGGAGAAGATGCCCATCCATGTAATCTATGACTGCATGTAGATTGTACGTCCGATCATAATTGGCTTTGGAGCAAGGTTTCCTGCTTTGTACATTGACAAGAGGATCTCCAGATTGTAACTCGTCAATTTGAACATTAGGATTGATACTATGCCCTCCCCAAGCCAGCACTCTCTGATGTCTTCCTTTGCTTTTTCTGTACTTTTTCTATATAATCGCATGTATTGTATGCTTCAATTTGAAAAGAACAGAAAGAGGAGAATTCGTCCAGTCTGCCTTGGAGGTTGTCACTCTCCTGACATGTCTGCCGAATGTGCCGGAGCAGGCAATCAAGCTAATTTGATGTCAAAAGTATTTGCGCACGTTTTAAACCCCGCGAAATCTGGTCCATCGTTGGCCTCAACCGCGACTTCCTCCTTTCCACTGTCGATACTTATATGTCTTCGATGGTTACCAGCATCTGAACTCACAAATTTTATCGCGGCTTGAGGTGAACAGCAAGTACGTTTACCCAGTTCCTCAATGCAACTCAGTCCTGGCTGATCAAGTATACTACAATCTTTTCACGAATACTAATATGTGCAGCTTGCTTCTTGAACGATGTTTTTTACTCCTGAATTACTTGCTAGCCGCGATAGTGGCTTTGGCCTCCTTTGGTTAGAGGCCAACTCACTTTTAATCTTGTGAAGTTATGCCCATCAGAATCTGTCATCAGGCTTGCCGCCACTCTTGGCTCTAGATCAGTTTTCAACAAATTGCCCAAACGATCTATCCTTACGGCAGATATTGCTCAATTATGTGACTTGATTGCCGAACCATTGGAACCTCTTGCCTTGAGGTTGTCCAGCAATCTTCTTGTTGGAGTAGCACGGTAAGGCTGTCTTAACCCCGACTTAAAACATGAATTTATCGAGCCGACATCATTTTACCTGGTGAATAGTATATACAAAGGTATACGTGTCTTCGTTTGAGCCAAGTATCTAACTGATTCGTGTGATCGCAGTCAAGCAAGACATTTTTATGAATGATGTAACCAGTTGTTTTGCGTCATTGAAGAAAGTTGTCCAGGAATTCAGGTCTGATGCCATCTCGGACGCACGCCTCCAAATGCTTCAATCGTCCGTCCGGTGAGTCGATACTTCATGAGCATGAGATAAGATTTATTAACCTCCTGCAGCCCCTCTGCTATCACTCTGCTTGCGAATCCCAAAGCTACTATTGCTATTGACTTTGATGCGCTTGTTGCAGTATGTACTTCTATTCGCCAGTACCGAATACATGATCAATTTGGATCGTAGGACTGGGATGAATACCTGAATATCGGTGGTAGGACCCCAAATGATTTCATTGCTGTTAACTGACGGTTTTTAGAAGAGAAGCGCCCGGGGGCAAGAGGTAACGATGACGAGGATTTCAATCCTGTAAAATCCATCACACGCAGGAGACGCGAAGAAGTTCATGCCAATCCTTCCTTCCAAGCAGAGACTCCACCAGCGGAGCTTTACACACTCACTGAACATCACGACCACGTTCTATCCGCCTCTTTTGATATTTCATACCATGGTAGCAGTGGCAATGACGTTTTTGGCCCGTCGTCATCGCAGGTCATAGATTGCGGGCTTGACGATAATTTTTTTGGGCTCTCCGACGGTCTAGATGTCGCAGGACTTGCCGACGAACTAGCTCAGGAGCTTGGTTGGGCAGATTCTACCAAAGAGAAAGAGGAGTAAGTTCAGACCGTTCTTCCGATGGGCCAATTAATAAAGATGGGATCATCGTTAGTCCTAACTATGAAAGGCTTGACATTGACATGCATATGCATATCAATTTCGGGAACGAAATGGATATGGGTTCCAGTTACGGCGCTCCAGCAGAAGACAAAACGGAGAAGAACAAGTTAAAACGTAAGGTTGGTGCTCTACACGCTTCATCAATGTTTTCACTAATTCTTGTATTCATTGTCTTAAATGAGAGAGATCCACTCTCACAAAAGGGTCAGCCGAATACAATGTTACGGGAAAATAGCGGAACTAAGTTTTCAACCAGAGAATATACCTCATGCGCCTGGTTCGGAACCATGTCATTCCCCCTTAAGCTCAGCTACTTCATTTTCACGCCTACTATTGACACAAGATGATGTATCTATCCCTTTGCGAGATATTTCTCTAGAAGAACACGGCCGGTCCAATGCTGATATCAAGAAACCGAAGAAGGTTGCACGTTTGTTACTCGACGCTCGAACGGAGCTTACTGATGACGAACTCAAAGTAAGTGGTTGTAAATGTGACGTTATCTGAAGGAACAAAGTGTCACCTGATGGAAAGATCGCACGGACTCAATACCTGCAAGCTCAAAGCCTGTTACGTCATAGTTTCGAACAGAAACAAAAGGGAAGATATTCAGATAAAGCTCTAGAAAATAAAGTCTGGGGTGTGCCCAGCTGCAGTACGTCCTTTGAAACTTGGCCTTGTATGAAAAACTTGTAGATGTCATTATAGTTGGCGCACAGGCATTGGCGGACTTCTGGCAAGAGAACTTCAAGGTCCAAGTCGAAGCGAGAACTGGAAACCTTCACATCCTTCCTGGTGGTACGTCCGTCACTGCGCTATGAATCCTTAAAGCTTGATGGACCTGGAGGTGATCGTTCTCCGCACAAGCGCCGAAAGCTTGAGAAAAGAATTGACGCGAATGGCCTTCCTGACGCAGAACGGTGGCCATCGGAAGCTCTTGATTTACAGACAGTGTATAACGGTATAATAGCTGAAAATGAAGGTATCTCACTCTCTGATAAAAAGATTGGTTTGACCATGACTGTGGACAGATGCGGACCTTCTGCCGCAAGACAATCTTCGCTCCTCTGAGGCAGGTCTGACTCACATCCCAGTCTGCTGCTTGCTCATAGTACAAATGAAGGAACCTGGTCAAGGAAGACGGATTTCTCGCGACGCTAGCATGACTGGAGATTTGGGCGTTGAGTTTGGGACACACATCGCAGACCTTGGATCGCAAAAGAGTTCTATGTTCCCGTGGGACAACGCAGGTGGAAGTTCATCGAGTGGAGCGTTCGCAATAGCTGAGAGTGATCACAACATGCCACTGGACTATATCGATACACGTATGCGGGGAAGCTCTCAGAGCAGAAGAGAAAGCTCTTTGGTCCCTAGTCAAGGAGGTAGTTTCACCGGTGGACCTGGTTTGTCTCCGGCAGGCCTAAAAAGACCTCAAGTTCTTGATGAAGATTATGCATTCCAAGGTAAGTGTAGTCAGCTTGGCGTCGGCAACAAGTAACGTCATATCTTCAGTGAATCTCCATGAGATTTCCGAGACCATTGGATCGCCGAAGTCAGACATGAACCTAATCAGTCTAGAAAGAAATTCTTTCAATTTCTTAGAGTAAGTTTGTTTGTTTCCTCGTACGGTAATGGCTACTGACGATGAATCAGATACGTCAAAATGCAGTCTCATTCGCTACCTTCATCCGTCGTCAATCTGACCTTTGACACCGTGGTGCCTCAGGCATCTAGTACTCGACGTGTCGCAGCTTCGGCCTTTTATCACTGTTTAGGTGCGTATCAACTCATGTACCTCGGTCACTAAAGGCAATGGTTGCTGCATTGATCTCTAGTTCTCGCTACCAAAGACCTCTTATGCCTCAAACAAATCGAACCTCACGGACAATTAATTATCACTGTATTATGAACAGTCAAGACAGCGATAAGCAATATCGAGTTTCATTCATGCACTCGTGAGTGTGGACTTACATATTCCTCTCACAATACGCATAAAGTATAGATATCCACTTCACTCGCACAGTCCATTCGGATTCATACGATGTCGCTGAACCCTCATGTTAATGTAGACCTAGTTGCCTTGTTGCATGCCGTTTGTATATACTAGTACTCGTATGATTGTATGCAAATTTGTAATACATAGACGAATCAGTTTTGGGACCTTATAGCAATAAAATCAATGATTCCTTGAGGAAAGATTCATTCAAATAACTCCAAGTTACAAATATCATAAAAACATCGTATACAGTGATAGAACAGTACAGTTGCAGAGAAAGGGGGTCACAAGTGGTACGTAGATGGATAAGAAAGAGGTGTTTGTACGGAAATTGGTTATATTAGACTGCCAAGTAGACTGGCTTCCCAACAATCTCCCAAAACAAGCGTCAGTCTCTTACCGTATCTGGAGGATAGGACGGAAGACCTGAGAATCGAGACGTTCGCCTTCCACTGTTCAAAATAGACAGAAGTGCATTGCTAGCCGCCGGCAGAGCTTGTGTCGTCTTATAAGAAGGCATCATTGGTGCAGAAAACAGAGAACCAGAAGACAAGGTGGAAGGCAACTGCGATGTAAAAGGCGAAAGTTGGGACTCTGAAACCATGTTCCGGGATGGTGTAAGCAGGGAGGTTGAGGATGAGGGTGTGTAACCAGTGTGAAGCATGGCCGGGTTCGTCGGCACACCATTCATGAGAGCAAGTAATTGAGTTTGACTCATGCTCGCACTACTACTTGTAACGTTGGTGTTTGTCTGATTACTATGATATGTAAGGCTTGTTCTTGGTCGGCCTTGAAGGCCGCCGTCTGGACTTGCATTCAACCTGGAACCCGACAGCTCGACTGGTATAGAGGATTTCATAGTGTGTGAGGTTGTAAATGAAGGTGGCGCCGAGCCGGTAGACTCCGGGTATTTCAGAGCGTCTACATGACTTCGTGGTACCAGACAGGAGGGCCGTGCAGTCGTAGCAATTATAGGATTTAAGAAGTTGTCGTTGATGATAGCACCTGGTGCATTCACAGCGGCTGTTTTATATGCCTCCTGCATTCTCGCCGACTCATTCGACACCGCATCTAAAAGGGCAATGTGTTGCTTGAATAGGTGACCATCAGGAGTAGAACCCATCGGCAAAGGTGTCTGTGAGAAATTTGTAAGAACCTTTGAAAGCTGAGGCACTGAAGGCTCTGTAAATCCAACCGCTATCGAGGAATCAACAGGAATTGAGAAGTGCGGTAACGACGATGGAGATGGTCCAGGTGTGGGAGGTTTCGCGGAAGAAATCTGAAAGGTGGCTGCTGATAGAGGTTCCTGAGGCGAAGTGGCAGGAGATGAGACGGTAAGGGCAATGTCTTTGATATGTACAATAGAAGGCGTGTTCGATGTGGAAACCACATTCAAGGATCGGGTACTCTTTTTAGAGACTGAATCAGCGAGGGCAGAGAGTAAACCAGCAAAATGAGGGTCCATCGTCTCTTTATCTGGTGATTGAGGAGGAAATGCCCTTGCTCTTGAGATGTCGGAGCATCGGAGTAATGGTGTTTTTGTTTCACCGTTTTCGGCAGATGACGAATGAGAAATCGACTCGCTGACTACATCCTCAGCAGTAGGATTTGTCGGAACACCACGAGATACAGGATGTTGGTCTTTCTTTGACTTGGAGATTTGTCGAGGAGAACGTGGTTTATTCGCGTGAATGAAGGCTTTGAGAGGACTACAAAGCAGATAATCCATGAGTTTCACGAGTATACATCATGAAAATAACACATACCCGATGAAAGGTGAAATGAGATAGAATCTACCGGCCGGTGTTTTGTTTCGCTTCCACGTTGGTAAGTCGGCCAATCGGAACCACTCTATCTTCTATCGATTGAATGTCGATGTCAGACGTTGAAGATCATACCGTTGTAACAACTATCTTACGCTAATTTCTTTCCTAGTCTTTGTTTTGAAAGGGTAGTTTTCAGGCACTCCAGGCACGATGAAAAGAGATATCTTCTGTTCTCTGATAGACATTTCTATTACGTGGTCTGGATTCAACTGGCCGGCAAGATTATAACCGGTTTCCTCCAAAACCTTGGGCTACGGTCAGTCACATATTTCCAATTGTGTGGACGAATCACCTCTCGAATGGCGCAGTTGGCAGGAGGTTCAACTTGGTTAATTTTTCCCTTCGGAAAACCCCACCCAGAAGAAGCTTTCCAGCCCTTGACTAACACGCACTGGAACACCTATGCATCAGCTATGCATGTTCAAAATGGGAAATGCGGGAAAAGACGCGGGTGCACCTTCTCCCAGGTGTCGTTCAACATGATCGCACCACATACAGGCACACGAGTCTTGTATTGCATAAAATTGGTATAGGCCAATTCATGATCGTGACTCCATTGTTGTAACAAAGGACATGCTTGGAAAAGCATCTCAGAAAATCTCTTTAGAGGAAGCGAGGGTAACTTTGGGTTTTCTTCGCGAACGAAATCTTCGTAAAACCAATGACTTGGGTTGCATTGTGAGGGATGACGTTTTTTGAACAGTGTCATAGGACGTACGCTTGTTCTACTTGAAAACATATTCTTTCCAATGAGGACAGTTCGTCATCGGGTAGGTTGAGAATGAAGCGGCTGTGATTTCGTAACGTCACAATGCGGTCAAGAAACAGAACCGGTGAACATACCTTGATAGATCATCGAGGACCTCATCATATGTAGCGAGTTTGTAAGAGAAGCGATCTTGCACTTCTACACCTTGGATTTCTGGCGATGAAGAGGATGACGAAGTCATCTGCATGGATCAAGAGATGAAGAAGTGATGAGCGCAGAGAGGCGACAGGGCTAAGCACTGAACAATGGGTCAATTAGTAATACAGCAAAATCGTTATCTTAGTATCATGTGACAAGGGCAGTCATTACTGATTAAACAAAGATGTATGTAGTAACTAGATGCAGGGCCTACTTGAAACCCATCCTCTTTGCATACTCTCTCTCTTCTTCCATAGTTAGGCGATCAGTACCGGTCCAATTGGCAGAGCTTGTTCTAGCTCTGAAGAGGCTGGTCCGATTCTTGAACATTTCTTCCATCCGTAATGGCCGAATTGCACCGAAGATGTCGTCCGGATTGATTGTACTTTGAAGTTGCAAAGCCTGTCGAAGTTCAGGTGACTGTGCCCAGTCTGGCAATGCTTTCGAGCGATCCTCATCGTCAGAATCAGAGTATTCGCTGTTAATTTCAGGTAATTCTATACTTTCGCTCATCACTCGAGGCTCAGATGTAAGGGATGCAGTTTGAATTTGCGCTTTCGCACGGGCCGCCATTTGGATTTGTACGAGCTGCGAAGGCTGAGAAAGGTTGTCCTGGGTGGCGGCAGATGGTGTGGTTGGGGTCTTTCCCTTCAAAGCGCCGGCAGTAAGTACGGGTGGCTTCAACGGCCTGGAGTCGTTCGATGTCGACGAACTTGCGACCGTCTGGAGAGAGACATTATAAGCCGTGGATGTACCAAGAGCCGAAAGTTGTTTAAGCGATGATGTTTTTTGTACAGGCTTGAACAGGAGTTTCTTTGCATCTCGCTTCTGGCTCTCAAATGAAGCAATTTTTCGCTTTTTCCCGTTGTCATCGTCCTGAACTTCGAGTCAGTACTACGCTGTCAGGTTTAAGAGCATCACCTTTTTAATGCCCGCTTTCGTCGGTCGTTTATCCGTGTTTTCCTCGCGCTCTCTCTTCCGACGTTCTCCTTCCTCTTTGACTCTCCTTTCTTGTTCAAGTGTCCGGGATCTCATTTCTTCGGCCTTTCTTTGCATCGCGAGTTGACGCCGACTCTCCATTTCCTTCATACGAGCTGCTTTTTTATCATTCTCTTCTTGTTGCTGGTCAAGGTAGGTGGTCAGTCTAGCTATCTGAAGCTGTACATAAGAACCGACCTTCTTTGCTGCCGCAGCCGCCGATTGTAACACTTTTTTGACTTCAGGATTTCCTTTCTTGCTAGCGCCCAATGCACTACTTAGGGGCCTTGAAGTTTGGCCAGTTACACCGGTGTGGGACTGAGAGGATTGTAGCGAAGCCATTGACATATGAAAATCACTTTTAGGTGCTTTCTAACAATTAAAACGATGAGAGCCATGCAAAGACGTAGGAACATGGCAACGAACCTCTACAAGATTAATCGTGGATTTTCCATGCATGATAATGTCGTCGAGGTCGCTATCTCCATGAGCGACAAAGTCACTGTGGTTGTCGATGCCAGAAGTGGTGAGGATAATATTGCTCTGATCAAGTTCATTCTCTCGGGCCTCGCGATCTGGATGTAGGACTAATCTACCAATGTCTTGCCTTTGACTTCGAGAGGGCGACGTACTCCACATCATGCTGTCTTCTTTCATCGTGTCACCGAATGTCCATTTCATGCCAGGAGCAAGCCTCTCTTGACTATCGTTCCCGTTTGTTGGAGTTTGGCTAATGATATGTGATTGTGACCCATATCTAGACGAGTCATCAACATTTTGCGTCTCGGGCATGCCACTATTCATGCCATCAAAAATCTCGTCTGGTTGGACACTCTCCATTATAGGTCGTCCGGAAAGAACGCCTGTGTGGCTGGGAGGCGAAGATAGCTGGAGGCGTGTACCGAGACCTAGAGACATGGACACAGGCAACGAAAAGGTTTGGGTGGACGACAAGCCCATGCCATGATCATGGAGCAGAATATTGTTAGCAGAGACTGGAGGAATAAATACGGGAGGATGTTTGCCGAAGACCGCTTCAGGGTGGAAGACAGAATTGGTGTGGCGAGAAGTCGGTGGAGAGTCTGGCGGAGTCGTCGTTGTGCTTTCCCTGTTGGTTCTTTGGTGATCTCTAATCGGGTCCCTCGATTGATCCAATTCTGAGCTTGGGGTAGGATCATGTTTGGAAGTTTCAATAATGCTTGAAGTCCCGTCCTTCATAATCATGCGACTGTTTGTTGGAGGAAATAGGTCAGAGATGTTTAATCTCCGTTCCTCCGACGATGATAGTCTGGATATCCCATCTTCTGGGTCTATGGACCTATTCATGACAGGAATGTCGGCGGCAAATGCGGCCAACTTGGTAGAACCAGAATTCCTTGTCATTTCTTCCTCCTTTTGATTTCTTTCGACAATTCGAGCCTCAGCAGCGGCACGCGCCTCAGCAAGTGCACTGGTAGCAGCAGCTGCACCAAACGATTTACTGATACTCTTCCCAACCTTTGCCCCAAGGTCCTCAACCGTTCTTTTGAAGCGGTCCAGCATTCCCTCCTGTCCTGAAACGTCATTGACCAAAGACATTGTGTGATGAAGCCGTGAAGATTCCGGCATAGCTTTAAGAGGTGCTTCATCCGCCTCGTTGCTCTTAATACTCTTGAAATTCCGTTCCGGGTCCTTGGGTGCAATAAACTCGGGAGACACAGCTGATTCCACACTCTTACGTTTTAGAACGTTCTCAGAAGAGGCACCTGAAACAGCGGGTGTCGTATTGGCGTGGGGGTGCTTGATCGTTACCTCTAATGCTTTAACCTCTCTGGCCTTTTTCAACCATGACGTGCGTTTCCCCCCCTGTAGGGCTCCGGGGGTAGTTGCAACAGTATGACCTGCACTTACTGGTGGATCCCGGGAAGCGCGAACAGATTTTCTAAGCGGTATCGGAGCAGGGAGTGTTGGGAATAATGCAACACCATGTATGTCTCCAGACGGGGGAACCTGACTTGAATGTTGGGACGGTAAGCCAACATCGCGACTGCCCGTATCTGAATCCAGGGGCTGAGTATCAGGTAATTCTACCCCAGGTTTCCCTAGCGCTGTGTCAAATGATATTGCATTAAGCATTGATATGTTCGTCTTTGGAACATCAGTAGCGTTCGTCAAGTTGATCTCAGGCGACGTAGGTGACGAAGGCGGAATGACAGGGTTATGTACACTCATAGGCACCTGTGGTGATGGAGAATCTAGTGTAATGGAGTGGAAAATATCCGAGGATGATTCGGCTACAGCAGCGGCTTGGCCAGACTCGGCACGCCCATGGCTATCGTCTGTGTCTTGCTTAGGGAGATCATGCAAAGCTGGAGAAAGAGGATCGTGCGAGTTTCGTCTCGAGTGTGTTTTTGTTTCCGAGTTTTCGTCATCTTCAGCAATGACTGATAGATCATTCTGATGCAGACGGTCAGGAGTGAGAGAATCACTGGTGAATGAATCTACGGCCATCTGTGAAGTTTGGGTACATAGAAATGTGCCAGAAGACGGGATTGATTCGTCACTAGCAATAATCTGTTGCGAAGGAAGTCGTTCGGGAGCATTGAAGGTCGGCGGACCCGTCACCTGGAAAAAGACCTTGTCAAGGGTGTTCAGCAGGGGCGTTGTTTCTTCTTCCAGTCCTCGTTCTTCATTAAGATCAAAAGGCTAGACAAATGTAAAGAGAAGTGAAGTGACTTCTGACTGCATGTCACACCTTGAGAGAGGCTACTGTCCTCGAACCTTGCAAACCTAAACCTTTAGGCTTTGTCATCTTCTTCCTTCCAGGAGTCTTGACGAGTTCAATTATGGGACTAACAGAGTCAGCAGAGGCATCAACGGACAGAGAAGAGGCCTACTCTTGGCGAGGACCAGAGAGTATGTTTTCCAAGTAGTCATCCAAGAAAATGAAGCCATGAGTGTTGAGCTGATTCTGGAAATTCTCTCTTCCCGGGTCGTTTTCCATGGTGAATCGGATGGCATTTGACCATTCGAGCAGTCCCGCCATGTTGGTGTATAGGCTGAAGTCATAAGTAAGCAACTTGAAGCAAGATTGACGCGACCTCCACGTGACCGTGATACCCATTGTTTACCTCTCTTTGTGACCCCAAGCTTCACGCAACTAAGGTCGACTCTGGCCACTTGTTTCAACATTGCGAAGCTGTCCAAGTGTCTATGTCATTTTACAATAGATCCAAATTTACTATTGTGAACCTTACAATATATCTTGCTTTTTGAGGCATTTTGAATAATGTCACTGTGATTGCGACATTCAAAGGAGGTCAAAGTGCATTTATTCAATAAGCACCCAGATTCATACTTGAATATTAGTTTATTAGCATCTATCGATTCCTGTTCTTCTATACTCCCACATTTTCCTGCCATTCGACAAGCTTTACGACTTGAATTAGCAATGTCCCATCACGGTCGGCAAGGCTTGCGTCAGTTATGGCAGGTCCTGACAATGTAGTATTCCAACAATGCAATTCCATTTCTTGAACTACATGCCTATGATACACAAGAAGCCTTGGCTGGTTTCAAATATTATGAGTGTCTGCTCAAATTGAGAAGTTTTCCGAACATTGCAAAGTTTTCATGACAGTTCGATTGCGTCAATACTAGGTCATTCCGCTGTGATAGAGAAGAGTAGCGTTGTTTTGAGTTATATAGTGTGTGTAAGGACGTTGTCGACTCTAGGGTCGGCAGTCAACAATGTCTACTTTGCGTGACGTCGGAGTGTTTTAAAGGGTATCAACATGACTTGCAAAATGATTTTTGACCGTGTCCAAAAACGTTGTCTGAATCTCTTCGGCCTTCAAAAAGGTCCTGCCTTGGTCATCTGCGACCGATGAAAATTTTGTGCTGACCTCCTGCCTGTCGAGGAAATCAATGGTATAATCACAAACAGGGCACATCCATTCAAAATAACCCGAGTGAAGCAGAGGACGATAAGAATATATTTCATGGATTTCCGTGAGGTCCATGATAACGTCTTCGTCTGTGGAATCTGAATGGGACGATGTCGACGCTTCCGAGAAGTCAGAATCGTAAACAAATACAGTCGTCTGCTTCTGTCGACAAAGAGTTGCTGGATGACTATGAGCCGCTGAAGGCGAATTTGGGCGAAACTTCTGATTAGAGAAATTAAAAGACTCGTAAATGGTCAATAATAAGCACTGGTTACCTCTGATTGAACCTTTTTCGGGCGTTTCTTTGTAGTACTGCTCAATTTTTTGTCCCAGCCTCCTCCAATGGCACCAAAACGGGAAAGGTCGAATATTTCTTCCTCAGTTATGCCGTTTTCAGGTAAGCCCCAGCCAAGAGAAACAATATCTTTACTTGCGCTGGATCTCGCTGTTTGAACTTCCTTGCAAAAACAAATCAATTTTTGGACATTCAATTTCTGGACAGCTTTCGCTGCAGTTGCAAGATGTTGCGCAAGGATCCAGTCAGCATGAGCAGCAAAGATACCAATTACTTCGGCCCGAGATACATGACGAGGAAACCGTCCACTGTTGTTTTTTTGAAGTCGAAGGAAATATCGGTCCACCAACCAATCGATGGTTCGTTCCTCTACAGGTGTTTCCATAGGGTCATCCAGTATCAGCTGCTCGATTAAGGCCCAAAGTCGCCAGCGAGTCAAAAAATTCCTGCTCCGTCTAAAGGTTCCAGCATCAAGGGAGAGAACATTGTATAATCTGCAGAAATCTCAAATTCAGTATACTTACGCCAATTTCTTTCTCTCTACCTATTTTCAGAGTTGATGACAAGAGAAGTCTCGAAACCATTAGAGGCTGAGGTGAAAGACACGTTAACTGATCGAATCACCCCCTTGTACCGCAAAACTTACTCAAAAATCGAACATTCAAGCTTTTAATGCATTGTATCCACACTCTAATTCCGAACAGTCGGTGGACGTCACTGAGAGTGGGATACCTGTAGTCGTTAGCACGATCCAAATCCACCAATCTTCGATGCAGTTCTTGTTGCACATATTTTTGTCCTTGAGGTGACAAACAATGGAGGCTAACTAGCTCGATAATCCCATAGAATTTTGTAATACCCTGGATGACTCTGCTAGATTTGGGCGCTGCTGCAATGAATTCGGTTTCATCCAGGCTGTTAGTGGATATCTCAACAGTTGTCAGCTACTAATCGGACATGAACAGACCCGACAGGCGAAGGACCACATTCCATGCGTAATGATTGTATGTTGAGGTATTTCTTCCAGTGAGAAGAAAGAATTACATTTTCTGGATAAGGACCGAACGGCTCTTGGAGGCATTTGTAAAGAGACATGGTCGTATTCGTGGGACTTTGTCACGAGACACTTTGCTCTCGACAAACCACGATGCTCAGTCGTCGCCTCGCCCCGCAGCTCAACCGTACTTCCCAAATTCTTACCCGTGTTGTCTCTTCGGTCCCCATAAAACGTTATTCTTCTCTCCCGACTCCTCAAGCACCGAACTATCCAACGACATGGTCGACCAATCAGCAACCGCGTGCTGCCGCTACGACTGGGGCTCGGTTTGAGCAAACTGCTTTGGAACTGCAGCCCAATCCACCGAGTGCGATGGAACTCATTGCAAATGAACCAGTGAGACTTGTGCATGGTCGGAAGGCTGTTTGTGACGGTGGTGCGTAAATGCTTCATCACAAGTCTCGCGTATTGAAAAACCGCAGGGGGTGGCCCTTTGGGACATCCAAAAATCTTTATCAATCTGGTATGTCTTTTTGCATTTCGATAAAAAAAAAATCTGGTAACATCACTTCTTGTAGGATGCACCTGGACCTCGTGCTTGTGGGTCCGTACTTTGTTACTTCCTTTGCAAGGCAACCTACTGACTCCAGCTGTCTCTCCCTTTTGATAAGTTACTGGTGTGTATTTCATTCAATAATGGTATCACAGTTTGACTGATTCCGATAGTGGGATCCGCTTTGAACAAGCGCCGCACCATCATTAATACGATTGGAACATGATGAATCCCTAGATACAGAAACTCAATCTCCCATACACCAATAATATTTCAAACCCGGTCGTGCCATCTTTGCGTCGTACCCGACAATTCCCGGCTTTGAAATTCCTCTTGAGTTCTGATTATTGACCTTATACAAGCCAGGGAGCGTAAAAATACATTTGGTCTCTACTATATATGCAACTCCGGCTGAAATGGTGCAACTAAAGAACAACGTGAGTATTGTAGGGACAGGAAACCTTGAATTAGGAACAAGTGAGGGAGATAGAATCAATGACTAATTATATGCATAATGGGCGAGGCAATACAATACCTCCTCGGTCCGATGATAATAAATGAGTAATGTGTGGGTTGGGCTGAATGAACGTGGGGCAAGTTTGGCTGAAGAATGCGAGGAAAATCAGTTCTAGGCGAAGATCAAGCATCTTCTGAAGGGGTTGTAACGAAAGACATTGGGGAGAGCGGGGGGAATTCGCCTCCTGCGATTGCGTCAAGCTGGGAGAATGGCGGGAGTGCGTTGGACGATTCACTGTTCGCAGTTTGTGGTGGGAGTGGCGGCTGAACCAATTTTTCAAAATGATCAGGCGTGAGATCATCCGGACCGTCCCATTTATAACTTACCACTTTGAATATCGGATTAATATTCGACTTGGCGGATTTTGGCGTGTTACCGAGGCGCGGAGATTGACCTTGGTAATCAAAATGGGGGTAGGATAGATTCTGGGCGAACTGATTCTGAGTTTCGCCAACCTGATTCCAAGACGGGGATGGAGGCATGGTAGGAGAAAGCGAGAGGAGCTGCATAGGAGGAGGGGACAATGAGTTAACGGAAGCCTGAAGATGAAAATCATGTGCTAATTGCCCTTCAAGCGAGAAGGAGTTCGACGAATGCGCGGAGTGAGTGAAATCGTCGAACGAAGTCCGCAACGACGACATCGAGGTTATTCTATCGATACTAAACGCATTGGGTCGATTTCGCGCGCGCGACGGGCCGGGATCGCTATCCACCGTCGCAAATGAGATTGACGACATCCGGCTCATGCTGTGAATGTCTGATGATGACATTGAATGGTCGTCGTCAAACTCTCGCCGTCGCGCCTTCAGATTTCGTTCATTGACACAACGCCTGTCCCGTTCTCCGCCATCTGCTTGTGCCACGAAACGCGCACCAGCTGCGTTCACCGTGCTGCTCTGGTTCTGCCGGGTCATTGTTGAAGATAATTTGTTCTTCTCCGAAAACTCGAGACGCTGTTCATTCCCTCCTAGCCATTCCAGCTCATTGCCTGTTGTCTTCTGCACCATCTGGCTGCGTTTTTGCATTACAGCCCGTGCTTGTTCTCGATGCATCTTCTCCGCCAGTTTTCGCCGTTGCTTTTCTGCTTCCCTCTGTACCCGCTCGGCCTCCTTCTTAATCTTCTTGATATCATTATCCGTACGCTCTCGAATAGGAGAGAGCTCTTGCAAAGACCTGCTATCCGTACTCGAAGATTGCGTGCGCTTCAATGACGGCGTTGAACTCGAAGATGGAAGTGGCACTTCATCCAGGGGCGGTAGGTGTGTCTTGTCACCACCAAACATGCTCAGACCCCATTTACTGCTCTTCTTCCCAAAAGATAGTGAGCCGAGTTTTCCGAGTTTGTGACCTTGTGAAATGACGCCAGAGTGGCCTGAAGTGCGATCAGGCTCTAGATTTGGTCGCGCAGGACATTCGGGAACCATTGAAGGACTTTGGATACCTATGCGGTGGTATTGTGGTGCTGATAGATCTACCTGAGGATAGGAAACATCCATGGGAGAATCAGGGCTGTCGACGGGTGATTGGGAATGTATTCCATTTGGACCAATCCAGGCGGGCAGTCGTGGTTCTTCTTGAATTCCTCCAGATCCATGAGCTGAAAGATACACCGCATTCGTTGGCTGCGAATTGCGCGTGAGAGAATGCGGAAAAGAGGGATGAGGATTCAGCATAGCAAGGCCGTTGTGATGATGGCGGGGTACGTTGGAGCGAGGAGCGGACGACGGCACTGGATGAAGTGTTTTCCCATTTGATGAAGCGGTTGTGGATCCACTTGACGCTGTGGTACGAAGTCCAATGGGTATTGGGATATTGTTCCGGGGTATCGTGTCACGCAGATACGCATGCTCTAAACACTGACGGCTCGTCAACCTCTTGTCAGGATCGTATTTGAGTAGGTCGCGTATACAGTGAACCAAGGACAGAGGAACGCTCTGATCGAAGAGTGTGTGTATGTCCCTTGGCTTAAGCTAAGTCCACAGTCAACAGTCATTCCACCCTTAAGCCAAAAATCATATACCTTAGGAAAATGAAATCCAAACCCTTTCGCCATCTTGACACCTTTGGGCCAGGCTCCACCGCCTAAGGCCCCTTGATGCGAATCCAACCCATACTCGTCGCTAGGGTCTCCAAGTATCTCACAGATCCTGGCAACTTGATCGGTTTGGTCTGAACCGGGAAACAAGGGACGAAGATTCACCAGCTCCGCCATTATCGTCCCCAATGCCCACATATCGACAGGATTTGAATAGTCGCGGCTGAGTAAGAGAACCTCCGGTGCACGATACCAGCGTGTCGAGACATATTCGGTATAAGGCGGACTACTTTTGGTTTCTCGAGCGAGGCCAAAATCAGCGAGCTTAATGATAGCCACAACGTCACCTTCTGTAGTTCCTGCTGGTGCAATAGGTGAAACAGACGTATAATTAAAAAGACCAGTGGTCGTCACGAGGACATTCTCCGGTTTCATGTCGCGATGGAAATACCCCGAATTATGTATATGGTCGAGACCGGACACAACTTGATGAAAGATAGAAGCTACTAGACCACCCGCCAGTGGTCTGCCCTTGCGTGTCTTGATTAGATGATAAAGGTTGCCTTCCATTGACTCAAAGACGAAGTAAAGCTCTTTGGAATCCGGGAGGAGAAAGAAATCGTAAAGAGGAATGATGTTCGGATGGAAAGGAATAGCACGCAAAGACTACAGACTGACATTAGCTATGGTCTAGTGAAACGTGTGCATAAAGGGTGCTTACCTCGAGCTCTTTAAGTTTCTGGCATTCATTCCAACCGCCCTCCCATCTTTTCTTCATTCGCTTGACCGCCACCAATCGTTTTCCGGCCCACTCTGGTCGTGCGCCTGCTCCGCATTGCATAGGAGATAATGGGGTATTGGGGGGTAACGTCCCATGCCAATCGCACAACCACACTGTTCCAAATGATCCATCACCCAAGACCTTGAGGGGGGTGTAGGAGCGCGTCGAACCTGGTGGTAATTAGACGAGTGCAAATCGGAAATACGAGAGAAAACCAACTGCTCTGTGCGCTTCCGACGACAAGGCGATTATTCTGAATTGAAACACTAGGTATCCCCACGACGACGATGGGTTCTTTAGGCACTGACGATGCTGAACGTTGTGATGGTGGCGGAGGTGGATTGGGTGTATGGGGCGAATGCTGAGGAAGAAACTGGCCATTTGTGTAGTGGTGGTCGTACGGGGAGAGATTATGGCCATTTTGGACATGAGGTGAGGTTGCGTACATGATACGCCTAGCATTGCCCAGGACCGGAGATAGACTTGAAGAAGTAAGAGGTGTGAATGTAGGGGAAAGGCGAGAACGACAAGCAGTCGTTTTTCGTTATTCGCTAAGTCAGTGGCCAAGCGAGCAAAAGAAGCGAGTAGGAAGCGATCCGGAATCAGACAAATTGGAGCCGAATGGCTCCAGGCTGGTGAAAATTATATGAGGGAAGGTCGCCGGGGTCGAGTAGCTCAGACCGACAAAGGAGGGGGCGCCGTGGCTGTCGACGACGGACGACGTTGTGCGGGGACTGATGCACGGTCAGTCTTCTCCCTGTTAGACTTCAAAACTGCTCAGCTGACCATTAAAATATTAATACCTCGGATCTATCACGAATACTTGATCCCGGATTCCAGATACCCGATTTTAGTTATGCCGTATTGCAATGCAAACTTCGTCTTGATTTGGACTCATACGGAACACAAGGATATGCATCTAAGTAGTCATACATCGTTCTTCTAATATGGGACCTCGTGGAACAGTTTCGAGACACTTTCTCCGTAGTGGCTGCGTCTAATCACCTCCCCAAGCACGACTCCGATGTCGATAACTTCGATTTTTGGACAAGCAGCCTGATTCGCTGTTTGCGGAAGGGTGTTCGTCACAATTAATTTCTCCAATGCACTTTCTTCCACAGACTTCAGCGCATTACCACTCAGGATCCCGTGAGTCACGATTGCGTATACCTTCGACACTCCTGCCTCCGAAAGATGCTGAGCGGCTAGGCAAAGCGTTCCGCATGTGTCTGCCATGTCGTCCACTAGAATGGCAATTTTTTCCCGAACATGTCCTACCAGGACCATACGTGAAACCTCGTTTGCCTTTTTACGCTCCTTGTGAAAGAGTGCAAAGTCCACACCCAAACGATCCGCGATCGAAGTGGCTCTGTACATATCACTAAATCATAACTCTATTCAACAGGTCCGAGCGTACCTTTTGGCTCCACCAGCGTCCGGGGAGACAATCACCACATTGTCTACATTGAAGTGTGTCCGAATATAAAGGATCGCTGACGGCTCCGCGTAAAGCTTCAAAAAGAAGCAGCCGAGATGAATGCTAGTAATATATAACAAGACAAATGATACATACACTATGGCAATACGATATTAGTCAATGCGACATTAGGGACACGAAATAACTTACTTGTCAACAGGTACATCGAAAAAACCCTGGATCTGTGAGGCATGCAAATCCATGGTCTAAGCAGGAGTAGATCGTTCGTATATTTGCTTCTTGAAAGGATGGACAATACTGACGATGACATGATCACAGCCTGCTTTTTGAATCATGTTGGCCACAAGTTTAGCTGTGATAGGAGCTCGGCTCTTGTCCTTCTTGTCTTGTCGGGAATATGGGAACAGCGGAATCACCGCAGTAATCCTTTTTGCGCTTGCAATTTTGCAGGCATGGATCATTATACATAGTTCCATCAGAGCTGTGTTGACTGCTCCACACCCAGTATTGATGATGTATACGTCGTCCTCGCGCACAGACTCTGCGATGCGGACGCTTGTTTCGCCGATTCCACTGCGAGTGATTTCAGCCTTAGAAAGAGGTAATCCGATCCTGTAATCAGAAAGTCGCTTAGAGGAAGAAGAGAGCTGGTGCAAAGATGCTTTACCGCCTGGCTATGATCTCTGCGAGTTCAGGATGGCTGGTCCCTACATAAAAGTCAAACAAAGTACCCTTTGGGCCTCGTTATACACACCCGAAAAGATCTTGATTCCGCTTCCATTCAACATGTTCGTACTACAGCAATAGAGAAGCCAATGCACATAAAATAAGTTAGACGCGAAGCAGTGAAGGAACCTCGATCCAAGGGGGAGGAGAAGAAAGTCAAATGAAGATAACGTACGAAATAAATAAACGTACGAATATACAAGGAAATTTGCTGAGTCAGCGTTTTTCTCGAGGGATGGGGTCATCCCCAGGACCTCAATATCATCTTCAATATATAAGGATATGACGCAGTCATCCCGGCTTATCAACACCTTTTCCTTCTGGCGTCCCCTTAAAACGCAAGCTCACGCAAATTGATGCCAGTTCGCCGTAAGCAATGTCTTCCTTGCTTACAAATCAGTGTTGTGATGAGCTGTCGTAGCATGTGAATTGTTACATGTAACCCACCAAGCCAACCATCATATGGCCTTACCAGATTATAGCGGTTTAGGGTTCAAGGACATCACAGTTTCCTTGGAAGGAGCTATTGTGGTAATCATACTCAATCGCGCGAAGCAGTGAGTGCCTGTTTCGTGCAACATGCAAAGTTGCTCATGAAACGTGTGTCTGCATAGGAGAAACTCAATAAATAAAAATATTCTTCTCGAGTTAAAAGAAGTATTTAAGCTGTGTGACAAAGACGATCGAGTGCGTGCCGTCGTCCTCACAGCAGACCCATCTGCGCCAGCCTACTGTTCCGGTGTATGCGGAGTTCCCTTCCAGTCTCAACTTCAACAACAATTGATGTGTTTACTCTAGGCTGATCTGTCGGGAGGTTGGGATTTATGGGAGGAAGAAACTGAGAAAGAAGGGGATCATGGTTTGTATCGAGTTTTACGTTGTTCAGCATTTATAAACGAGTGTCAAAGCTCATCGAGACTCGGGTGGTACCCTTTCTATTGTGATCTACAAATGTCGCAAGATAACCATTGCAGCCGTAAATGGTCATGCTGTACGTGTTAAAAGATGATCGTTTCGGCCATCTTATTTCCCTTCAGGCCGGAGCAGGAGTTACAGCTTTCCAACTTCCCTTTGATTTTCGTTTTGTTTGGGCTGGGGCAAAATTAACGTTTCCATTTGTCCGTCGCGGAATTGCCGCCGAAGGCATGTTATTCATCCAAAACCAAAGATTGAACGTCCTGATGGAAAAGGTTACCTTTACAGCGACATCGACTTACTTGTTACCTCGTCTGCTTGGGCACTCACGTGCGAGTTCCCTTCTTTTGACAGGCGCTACTGTGACTCCAGATTCGCCTGTCATTCACGGCCTCTATCAGCAAATTATCGCGTCACGTCAAGACGTCTTTCCAGTTGCAAGAGCATTTGCCGAGGAGCTTGTGTCGAATACCTCACAGCCTTCTATAGCATATACCAAGGCGTTAATCCAGCACCCTGGAAGTTCTATCGAAGAGAACCATCTTCTTGACTCGATGGCTATACGTGTTCTTGGGAAAAGCCGGGATGCAGAAGAAGGAGTCAATTCTTTCAAAGAGAGAAGAGTCCCCAAGTTTACTGACACTCTATCTGAGACCACAAAGCGGTTGCCACCTTGGGTGAGAGCATCCATCTATTCTTCCGTGCAACGCAGTGGTGCTGATATATCATATAAGTGGCATCACTTGGATATAAACCCTTCGAAGTCTAAGCTTTGAGTTGGCTTTGAAGTAAATGACGCTTGTATATAAAGTAGTGGAAACCCGGGCCGGAGAGGGCACGTCAGACATGTATGGATGACGTCAATCCAGAACATTCGACTCGGCTGTGGATGCAACTCGTCGATCCTAAGGTAGAACTATAAAACCATCCGTTCCGAACGTGCACCCCCTAGACATGACTACCAACTTCGACTTCACTGAGAAAACACAGCAGTCTTTACTTGATGCCTTTCAGCTTGCTAAAGACTACGCAAATGCTCAAGGTAAATGATTGATTTCTATTTTTTCTTATCTTTCAGGTTCCTTTCTAAACCTTTCATAGTTTACCCAGCACACATATCTTTTGTCCTCATAAATGAGGGTGCAGGAGAAGCCATTCCTGGAGGCGTTCAAGCCTCGGGAGGGCCCATACCACTATTTGTATCCGTGATACAGGGGGCTGGAGGGGACCCGGTACGGGCTTAGGTCGCTTGCACTGTGATTGTACCGACTGTGGTTTTTTAGGTGGCTGTTAAACGCGCGTTGCAGAAAGCTATCGTCCGCATTCCTACTCAAAGTCCACCTCCCGACGAAACATCACTTAGCTCTGCTGCGTTGAAAGTTCTTCGCGAAGCACAAAGTCTGCAAAAGACCATGCATGATTCATATCTTGCGCAAGACCATTTACTTCGAGCTCTCGTGAAGGACGCCACTATATCCAGTCTTCTGAAGGAATTGGGGCTCACCGAGGCTAGCCTTATTACTGCTATCGATCAAATTCGAGGAAATCGTCGCGTCGAATCTAAAACTGCTGAGCAAGGCTTTGACGCCTTGTCAAAATATGCTGTTGATCTCACAGCTTTAGCTGAGGAGGGGAAAATCGACCCCGTTATTGGCAGAGATAACGAAATACGACGTGCTATTCGGATCTTGTGCAGAAGGTTTGTGATCTCGGCTTTTGAAAATCACTACTTCTTCCATACATGTCTGAAACATTTTTTAGGACCAAGAATAACCCCGTGCTCATTGGTGAGCCTGGTGTCGGCAAGACCTCGATTGCCGAAGGTCTTGCTCAACGTATTGTAAAGCGTGATGTTCCTGCCAGTCTCATTGCTCGACTTTACTCACTAGATATGGGTGCTCTAATGGCTGGAGCGAAGTATAAAGGAGAATATGAAGAAAGAATCAAGTCAGTTCTGAACGAGGTGGAAAAAGCAGCAGAAGAGGGCGGTCCGGGAGTCATTCTTTTCATTGATGAACTACACCTCATCATGGCAGGACGGGGGGGAGAAGGTGGTGGTATGGATGCAGCTAACCTCTTCAAACCCCTTCTCGCTCGTGGAAAGCTACGCTGCATCGGTGCAACAACTCTTGCCGAATATAGGAAATACATTGAAACCGATGCCGCTTTGGAACGGCGTTTCGCACAGGTCATTGTTAACGAGCCTACAGTTTCAGAAACTATCAGTATTCTTCGCGGTATTCGTGAAAAATACGAAGTCCATCATGGTGTGCGCATCCTTGATGGTTCTCTCATATCTGCTGCACAACTTGCACATCGTTATTTGACGTCCAGACGACTACCAGATTCAGCGATCGACCTTGTTGATGAGGCGTGTGCCAGGTCGGTATTTCAGTTCATATCCATCGCCGTTTGATATTGAAAAAATACTTTCAGCGTTCGTGTAACACGGGAGACGGAACCTGAAGAAATAGACACATTGCAGCGTCGAAAGCTGGAACTTGAGGTTGAAATACATGCTCTAGAACGAGAGAAGGATACGGCTAGCAAGGAGCGCCTGCAATCTGCTCGAAAGGCCATTTCGGAGATTGAGGAGAAACTTCAACCATTGAGGGCTGCTTACGAGAATGAGAAGAAACGGGGTGATGAAATGAATGAGCTCAGGAGGAAAATTGACGATTTGAAGGTCAAATTCGAAGATGCTGAGCGAAGGTAAGCCATTGTCTTTCATTTAATATCCAACACTTTGGATTCATTGTTTTGTGAACCAGACGTGATCTTCAGACCGCTTCCGACCTAAAATACTATGCGATCCCTGATCTCCAGTCCCGCCTGGAAAAATTAGAGGCTCGAAAAGCTGAAGAGGATGCTGTAGCTGGTAGTGGCGCAGATACCGTCACACCTGAACAGATTGCCGAGATTGTCGCCAGATGGACATCTATTCCGGTCACCCGACTGGTTTCAACCGAACGCGAGAAATTATTGAAGATGGACAAAGTGTTGGGTAGCAGTGTTATCGGCCAGAATGACGCTGTAAAGGCTGTTGCCAATGCTATACGACTGTCGAGGAGTGGGCTTCGTAACCCAAACAGACCGGTAGCGAGCTTTCTGATGGCCGGCCCTTCTGGGACAGGAAAGACATTGCTCGCAAAAACGGTGAGTATTGGACATTCACGTAGCGATATCGTTGAGATTGACTCCATGTCTCAGCTCGCGTCACTTCTGTTTGATTCACCTGATGCAATGATCAGGATCGATGGTTCCGAGTATTCGGAAAAGCACTCAATCTCACGCCTGATCGGTTCGCCTCCAGGGTACGTGGGCTACGATGCCGGTGGACAACTTACAGAATATGTGAGGCGGAAGCCCTATTCTATCGTTTTGGTGGACGAGGTCGAGAAAGCGTGCCGCGAATTTGTCACCCTGTTCCTGCAAGTCCTTGACGATGGTCGTCTGACAGACGGTCAGGGTAGGGTGGTTGATTTCCGAAACACCGTCATTATCATGACTTCCAATCTTGGTGCATCTTACCTTAATGATATGGGCGAAGGTCCAGTACGCCCGGAAACCAAGTCATTGGTTATGGGTGCAATACAAGCACACTTTCCTCCAGAGTTTGTCAACAGGATAGACGAAATTATCATTTTTGTGAGTATTCGGGGTTATCTATCGTGGAAGATCACTGACGCGCCTTCAGCGTGCTTTATCTCGGCAACAAATTTTAAGAATTGTTGGTCTTCGATTGAAAGAAGTGGAAGATCGTCTTGCAGATCGGAAGATTAGACTTGATATCGACGCCGAAAGCAAGAACTATCTAGTGTCAGCAGGGTATTCGACCGCGTATGGTGCCCGTCCCCTCAATCGAGCTATTCAAAGCGAGCTACTCAACCCGTTGTCGGTGATGCTCCTTTCGGATCGCATTAGGGATGGTGAAACCGTACGGGTACGTTTCGATGGCCCTCGAAACAGGCTTGAAATCATACCCAATCACGAAGGAATTTCTGGAGAGGACGGTATGGACGTTGACGACGATTACGATGACGACGTTGATATCGAAGAAATGGACTAACATAGCTGTAACTTTTAGAGAGAGATTATGTACCAGTATGTAGATTTGTTTTTTTGGTCAATAATTGAGGTCCCGGTTCACACGATCATGCAATCATTCTGGCCTCGAGGTGGCAGGCTATGTCTCATACCGCTCTGTACAGCACACCAGTTTCCATTCCTTTGGGTATTGTCATTGGCCTTGTCGCTTCATTCGTCCAATCTCTCGGCTTGACCATCCAACGCAAGAGCCATGTTATCAACCAGCTCCTGCCCGAACAGCAGCAACGTGTCGAGCATCAGAGACCGTAAGCATCGCCCCAATATTCTGAACATCCGGCCCTTACGTGCTTTTTTCCATGCCAATACAGGCTGTGGTTGCTGGGCTTTATCATATTCATTTCCTCCAACGTCATTGGTTCTCTAGTACAAATCGCTTCCCTTCCCGTGGTGATACTTGCGCCTTTGGGTGCTGTATCTCTCCTTTGGAATGCGTTTTTCGCCCGCTTTATCCTAAATGAGGTCTTTTCTCCATGGATGATACTTGGTACCATCCTCATCGCTGGGGGCGCTGTGCTGATCGCGTTTTTCGGTATTGTCCCGGAACAAACTCGGTCACTGGAGGACCTGCTTGTTCTTTTCAGCAGGCCCGCGTTTGTAGTATATTTCTCTATCTTAGGTTCTGCGGTCTTGGTCTGTCTTATAATTGTACGTCACGTCATTTCTGCCTTGGAGACGTTCTTGACCGTTAAATAGACGCACGTAGCAGATTTCGCTCTCTCTCGTGGAGTATCTCAATCTAAGTTTCCTTCGTTATCGTCCTCTTCAGATACCCATTCTGCCCACGCTCTTATCCCTTCCCGACGTGCAGGAGTCCTGTCAACAAGTCTGCCGCCGCCGTCTCCAATAACAGATGCTAACATCTCAACGGAACGTACGCCCCTTCTGGATCCTTCAAAGCATTCACCGGCATCTTCTTTATACCATGATCCTGATCCAAGATCCATCAACCGCACACGCATTCTACTCGCTATCTCCTATTCCTCTTTCTCCGGCATCATCTCCGGCATGTGTCTCCTTTTCGCAAAGAGTGGCGTAGAGTTACTTCTTTTGACGTTGCAAGGCCAAAATCAGTTTTGGCGATGGCAATCATGGATACTCGTTCTTGGACTTGTCGTATTTGCATTATTGCAACTATGGTATCTACATAAGGCGCTGATATTAGCTGATCCGACACTGGTCTGCCCGTGTAAGCAAATAACTTTCTCTAAGTTCTTGAATTGTATGTGAACAGCCATTCTAGCGGCCTTTTGTTTCTATAACGTATCTTCCATCATCAATGGATTAGTTTACTTCAATCAGTTCTCCCTTATATCGTCTCTCCATCTCGGTCTGGTTGCTTTGGGGACGACGATCCTTCTTGGCGGTGTCTGGATTGTTAGTGTACAATCTGGTGTCAAAGAGCAGGATATTGAGACATGGAGCGAGAGCGACGAATTGGATGTTGATGAAACTTGCACTGTGAATGAGCGTGCCTTGGACGTTGAGGAGGTCGCTCATATTCCATCGAGGTCCGAAATTCATTCAATACCGATGGAAAGAGGAACAAGATCGGAGTCTGACATCCCCGATTTCACGAGGGTAGATAACTTTGCTCAAGAATCTCTGCGTCCCGGTCCCTGTCATTATCTTTCTCGTGAGAGAATAACATCAATCCCCCCCTGCTCGCGAGTCAGCCATCGACGGCGGACAACAATCGATGTTGCGGGGGCTTCGACTTCACACAGATGCCCGCCGATGCTCCCCATAAACACGCTCGGTACAGGGTTTCAGATTGGGCTGTCGCCTGTCAGTCCAGGTTTCGCTATCCAACCACAAGGGAGGAGGGTGAGTGGGCGAGGACTAGTCATGGTGAATGCAACGTGCAATCAGGAGCGACAGAGGCGGAGAACTGTCAGTGAAGGTGATTTGAGGAAGGTACGCAGTAGACCTGCTGAAGGAGGAAACACAGACGAGGAGGCGGGCCCCGGACAGGGGGTAGCGAGCCATAGAGAGGGCAAAGGGAAATGGAGTTGGTTGCGATATGTGATACAATTATAGAGTGTATTCTGTATATAGATGAACGTGAATCAGAGATCGCCGGGCAGAAATGTTCGCGGGAAAGTGACAGGGCGCCCGGAAGGGGCGATCACGTGATGTATTTTTGTATCGCGCCTGGAGGATATAAAGACCCGAAAGTTGGAAATTGGCGGCGGCCCTGCCTTGTCCGCTGCCCACCACGTTCCTTACTGCCCCATGCCCGTTGTCCGTCTCCCTGCCGCCGCCATTGGCCCCGTCGTTCCTGACAGACTTTTCAAGTCGCCGATGACAGACGCATCGCTTTCACTCTCAGCAATCAACTCCGGCCGTGTCGCCGCCCCAGGCACTCCCATCATTAATATTTCCCTGCAAAATGATATTCCCTCATCTCACATCAACGCCACCGTCCCCACCGACGAGGCACTTGCCGACGAACTCGACTACATTACCGTGACTGCACCAAACAACTCTAGTCCTAACAACTCTCTTTCAACCGCCGTCCGTCCCGACAAGGCCTCCCGTATTCTCGGCATCAAACACCGGCAAAGCATGGAGCCTATTCCGGCCTCTGCGCGCAATTCGCTCGTTTCCACTCGTTCTCTGCGCGACCCAGAGCCCTTGCCCTCCTTCGTGCCTACTCTTCCCTTAACATCTCTTTATGTTGTTTCGGGCCTCCCAAAGTCCCCCCATACCTGGACTCTCGCTGATCCAGACGCCGTGCTTGGTTTGCATCACTGCGAGGGAGCTGTCAGTCGTTGGTGGAGACCAGAAGTCTTGGGCAGTACCGTCAGCCCTGGCGCGGGTGGCGGCAAGAAAAAGAAACGGGGCAAGGGTGAAGAAGTCATCAAAGGGGCTGGTGCCCTTTCCAAACAGGAAGTTGGCAAAATGCTTTCTAAGGCCCTTAAAGTAAGTCCTCGCCAAAATTGGAACGATCTTGGCCACTGACCCATCCATGTTACTAGCTTTCTTTTATACGGGAAGTGGAAGTAATTGCATCGACCCTCCAGCCAGCTTCCACTATCCATACTTTTACTTTTACGCTTCCAGCTCCAAGCACCCCCCTTGCGCCGACGCCATCTGGGGACCTTCTTCGTGCTTCAGTCCTGTCCAGCACAGACAACAGGTCTTCCGCGGCAACTTTTGCTTATCCATATACGGACGATCCTTTTGCTAGGCCTTCCTCTGCTTACCTGGGTCCTCCCAGCCTCTTAGGTCATAGTACCAGTGCCAACGCTGTCATGGCGAAGAACGATATTAGTCCCTCTGGTTCTAGCACGATCACGTACCATGGCGTGTGCCTGACAGTCTGGTCCCACGCCGATGCAGAACGCAGCACAGCAATCCGCCGTACCTTGGAGGCTGGTCGCTCTCGAAAAGAGTCCGCGCAGTCAATCGTCGCGTCGCGTCTGAAAAACCTACGCGCTGAAGTGTCTGGATCCACAAGTGACATCCATGATCCATCTATTCAAGCCAGACGCACTGCGAAAAGGAATGCTCGTGGACCCTGGGCTGACGCTGAAACTGACGGTGCAGATACTGAAGCTGATGGTGCCATGAGTGAAAGCGACTTCGAAGTCGCGAGTACCGTGGGTCATGGACCTGGAGAAAGCACACTATTTCTCCCGGGAGACACGGTATTTTGGCTTCCTTACGCTCTGAGTAAGTTTTATTCGTCCCCTGGTCGCCTTGATGATGTTTAAAACCTCCTTCCTTCGTTTTCAGCTCTCGTTTCACGGCACCCGGTTTATGATCTTATGCGTGACTATCTCACCCTCTCCTGGGCAAGGTTCTCCAAGGATGTTCAGTCTCACACTTTGCAGATTTCCAAGATCCTCGCACATCCTGCCCCTCGTGCTGGTGATCTTATCAAACTTGATGCGAGTCCCAAAAGTGACGGCATCGAATCTAATCTCGAGGTGATCGCTCGCTTCCCTGGTGGCCTGGACTTTGGACGTGGTCTCGTTGACATCAACTTCACTATGTGGCCCCTTTTCAAGTGTTTGAACATTGATAATATCCTCACAATTTGCGAGGTAAGTTTCCGTAATCTTCTCAGATTCTAATCAGATCCTAAACTGACATTTTCGGTCTATTAGATTGCCCTTGCTCCGACTGGTCGGATTCTTTTCTTTTCTAGACACCCCGCCATGCTTGGGGTAATTCCGTGCCTTACTAGAGCGACGTTTCACTCTGAATCATGTTTTAGATCGCTGTGTTCACGATCAAGTATCTTGTTGAACTCCGAGGCTGGAATGGGATTTCTCTCCCGGCCGTGCATTCTCGAGATGCAAAAATCTATATTGACGATCCTGGTCCCTGGATCATGGGGCTTGCCACCGAAGCAAGGTACAGCATTCGTCCTGCTCCCGAAGTCTGTGTCTGTGATCTGTATGTTTTACTCATCAAAATGATGTCCGATATCTATCTCATCATCTCTACAGGGATATTAATTATTTGTGAGCTCGGTGACGTACTCCCGATGACACCGCTTAACAACGGTTGTGCAGGAGCTGCCCGTCGCCTCCATCTGGTGTTGTTTCTGTGAAGCAACAACGTGATAAATACAGGCAAAGATTGTTGGCTGCTTTTGATTCTCATTACCATCCCGACCATTCTGTCCCGAGGTAAGTTCTTGGAATTTGAAAATCGACAAACAATTGATGTCCTCAAAGTGAATTCAAGGAGGCTTTCCCTGCTGGGCGCTTTAGGCCTGTATGCAAAATACAAACCAAGCGAGGCGCGTCCTCCACGGCTGTAGCAGAACAAATTAAACCTCCTGAATGGTGGCACTCAACCCGTATCATTCAGGCATTTGATGCCGTTTTGCAAGACAAGGTACGATCACATTATCATACATCCTTAGTTTCTCGAAAGAGCTTTTACATCCGCAGTACAAAAAACCCTCCTTATTGAAGCGTATCAGTATGTTCGGCGCCGTTAAAAGGCCACCCCAATTAACTGCAGCTGAAC
The DNA here is from genome assembly GCA_018857265.1 of Termitomyces sp. T32_za158. Taxonomy (NCBI): domain Eukaryota; kingdom Fungi; phylum Basidiomycota; class Agaricomycetes; order Agaricales; family Lyophyllaceae; genus Termitomyces; species Termitomyces sp. T32_za158. Next base: position 36,624 of record JABAJZ010000009.1, on the reverse strand, counting down.
AACTGATTCAACACTCTATCCGGAAGCGTGCCACCGCTTTTGTGGACGCTCGTGATGATCTTGAAACTAAGATCGGTCGACTTTCCCGACGACTCAATTTCTTAATGACAGAATCCGATCTATGGAGGGACAAGTTCGTCACCTTTGAGCAATATGCTGAAAAGCTAAGCGCCGAGGCAAATCAGCTACGAAACAAGATCAACAAGGAGCAACGAGAGACGAAGAGATTGTCTGGCCTTGTCACTTTGACTGCTGCTGAAAAGAGCAAGCTTCAAAACCGTACGTTACAGTATCGGCATTGACCACAGTGTGGTATCTGATCTTTATATCTACAGAGCTCAAAGAGACGGAGTCAGCTCATCAAGAAGCAATTCTTGAACTAGATCGTATGAGGGAGACGATGGAAAAAATGGAGCAAGAGCGCGCTGAGATGGTCGCAGAAGTAGAAGCGCAAATTGAGAGAGCTCTGGCATCCATGGCCATTGACCTCGATGAATCAGATTGCGCGAGTTCTCGACCAAGTAGTCGTCCCAGCAGTCGCCTTTCATCCGTGTCCCGCCCATCCCGTCCATGTCAGCCTAGTGACACAGCGATAAAGACTCGGTTGCTGCGTTCATTTGGTACAGAAGAGACTCTGACCGAAACGTATGGTGAAAATGAGGATCTAGACCTTCCCGCAAACAACATGACGAAGATCAGGGAAACTACTCCTGAAGCCGACGGAAGGATGATACCAAACAAGAAGAAAAGGTTTTCGGCCTCTGAAGTTGACATACCGCAGGATGGCATGTCGGCTGTCGACGAAGGGATCAGTTTTAAGAGCGACAACATCGCTCAAAAAGTCTTCGAGATCGAGCAAAAAGTGATATAATTGTTTGTAACATCCTAAAAATGATTTGCTGATCGAACAGTATAGCTGGGAAATGCGTTGGCCGCTGAGCGTCGTTCAACAAAACGTAATTTCCTTCACGGGAGTGGAGATGAGTCTTCAGACGTACCTTCCATTCATCGACGGGCTCCAAAAGGTTCTAGATCGAAACCCTTGAGCAAAAGTAGGAATAGAAGTGGAACAGCCTCTTCGACGCAGACTGGCACCAGTGCTCATACGGATGAAGGAACGGTTGTGTACTCTCGTCCTCATCTTGCGGCGCCGGCTCCGACAGAACAAGGCAATGATACTCCAACTCGCCCCTCCTTTTCCGACCGGGACGATCAGAGTACGCCAGAGCCGCTTACTGTACACGAAACACAATTTCCACCTAGCAACCCTCGGTCTTCACTTGTTCCTTTGTCGGTGCCTTCCTCACGTCCAGCGACTGGGACAACTGCAACAGAGGACTCAGACACTGACTTTCAGAGTGCCTACTCAACAAGTCCGCGAGGAAGCTATGGTAGCCTCGAGAATGATAAGGACGAGAATGAGAGCAATGACAAGATCACACTGAAGGACAGCCTGACCCGTAAACTGTCGATTCTTTCTATCAATCGCCGGCAACGTGTCTCGAGCTCAAGCACTACCCGTGCTGAAAATCTCTCCACAGTATAATGGAATTCACATTTACGCATTTAACCATTCAAGATACCACAATCAATCGCAACAAGAAGTTTTTCTCTTCACATCCCAATGGACACCCATCCCTAAGCGAGCTAACACTTGTCCACTGATTTCCATCTCCCTTCCCTAATTTTGTTTACTTACACTCATACCTTTATCGACTTGGACGCCCCTTCAGATACCATTCACTTAAGTTATCTATTCATTTCTATACATGCGCGAAAGGGTGACATTTTCCTAAATACCCTGAGCCTTTATCTACAGTAGGATGCGAAAAAATGAAGGATTGCGGAAGATCATACGTCCATTCTCTTTTTTGCATTGAAAGCTTTTACTACCGTGGCGACACGAGCAAAAAACCACGATTGAGATCCTTTATCAGGAATGAAAGCAAACTTGTCGTTCTCGCTTCCTGCTTTGTGCGCAAAGCGAATTCCAGTATCTTCAACTGTAACACCTTGAATTTCTGTGAACGGCAGCTCCCAGTCGAGTCGGAGATTCCTCGACCAAAAGAGCATAACCCTTGAGGCTGTTAGAAGCACAACAGTATCATCAACTGTTGAATCTACTGGGTTTCAGCGCCTCTCTTATCACCCGAATAATACGATAAATGACTGACGGATATGAGCAATATATGAATCATGCCTGTATGCGCCGCTGTTGAGGTCCTTCATCCAGTACTGTCCTAATGCCTCACGAGCAGAGTAGGGCTGAGAAGTCGGTTAGTGGCAGGAACGAAAAAGAAAGATATGGCTCACCCGTAATACTTTGTCGATGGGTACATGTCGCGGCTATTGATTCGCAATCAATGAATATTATAAATTTGCGATCCGATAATCTACACATACAAGTCGAATTCGTTCGCGACGGGGGCTATCGAAAACAGTAGTTGTGTTTCGAATGCCTGGTGTCAAGAAGACAGATTAGTATGGACGTTGATGATTGTACTTGAATTTCGTCACCTTCTGAAACATTAGACGCTAGATCAAAGACACCTATCACAGGTTTTGTAACAACACTATTGGAGGCACGTTGAAATTTGAGCAGATTGTCGTCTAATTCACATACCCAACGAGCCCTTTGCCAACTCCTTTGAAGAAACCAATGGGGCCTTCAGAACCTGCGCCTTCGATGGGTTTCATCTGAAAACTCATTAAATTTAACGCTCGGCGTGGACATGCCACATCACAAACTAGGATTCCTTCCATCGCACTAGTGACACTACTTGCAAACGCTTCGCCCCCAGCTGCTACACCATAGCTTATTAAGAATCAGCAAGCGAACTTATAGCTTGTTACAACGCTTACATAGCATGTCTGGGTTTGTTCCTGCGCTGTGCCATCCTCCTTCGAGCTTGATATTCAGAATCAAAAGTGGCTGCAGACAATCCTACATGATACCAATTGTTTTAAAAGGGACGTCAAGACCAGTCCAGAAGGCAGACATCGACGTTTTGCCTACCCTTCCCAACGCTGCTTGTGAACTTGGTCACACTGTCACTCAAGCCGAAAACAGTCTTCTTCACAAAGCTCGCTGCTCCCTATGGTCGGGTAAAACCTGTTGGGGTAGACAAGAGAAAAGTCGAACCTTGGCGATGCCAATTCCCAGTTCCTTGTTCCCATGCATGACAACACCATGGAAAGGTTCATAGAAGATGTCCGCAACACCAGAGCTAACGTTGGTAAAGAGCCCTACTGGGTTACCAATGAAATCCGCCGACCCTAGGATACGATAAAGCTGTCGGAGGATATCTTGGCGGTAATGATATATGATGCGAGTCTGAAGTTCTGGCATAGTCAATCTCATGTCTTTGATGCCCAAGGCATTCAATTCCAAAGGCGCATCATTAATGTTCCCAACGGTCATAGTAAGGGCATTGACAACGATGGCAAGCGGGTTCCGGATGCTCAATCTGGACAGGCATGAAATAATCAAAAGCCGAAAGGATCCATGCTGACAGATACTGACTTTTCTTCGCTACTGACCCGTTCTGTGCGCATGAATGACAACGAGAGTTTAATGGGTTGAAGCTCTAATATTTCGAAGTACATTTCTTGCCCGACAATGTCATCATGTGGCTCCGGGATAGTGTCAATGTTTTGAATCAAGACACTTCCAAAAGCCTCAGTCTCCAGGATAATGACGAAGAGAAAGTCGCTCACTCCTCTGTGCCTCGTTCCCAGGATGTCCCTTCAATTTGGATCAGCTCATAAAGAGCAAATAATAGGTCTTCGTCAGCTTCAATAGTCAATGCTTGCATTAGGATAGAACAGTATTTCACGAAAAGGACTCCGTGTTCTACCGATTACATCAATTTCAGGCAATTCCAGAGACTGCTATACGAATAACTCACCTTTATCTTTCAGCCAAAGAACGGAAATCTGAACAGTTGGAAGAGCTGCCACCTCACTGGATTCTTTATTCACAGGAGTCGGCTGGACGACGACGGGATACAGTGCATCATGAAGCTGGTTATCTACTTGTACCGTTCCGCACGACATATTGAATGCCTGAGCAACGGCACTATTTGTGTACTCCAGTTTCAGTGCATCGAGTAGAACATAAAGAACTTCAACCACTCGTTTGTTCACAAGTGAAATTCCAATGCCCGCTAGATCTAGAGTGAAACTAAGAGTGGGAGAAACTTGTTCGGCTACCGCTTCAAACGCCTCAGGATTGCTGGAAAGGGTGTCCTGCCGTGTGAGTAAGACAGAACCACTTGGTGCCCGCGGTTTGTAAACGCTACGCTCTGGATTATAATCAGTGATACGAAGAACCTGTCTATGTCCATTTGCGCGAATATCCAGGGAGACCGCTGCCATCCGATCCTCGATCTAGTCTTGATTTGAGCAACGACAGAAAAATAGTGAGACCCATAAACGAACATTGAACTTGAAAGGGACGAGAACTCCAATCTCCATGATATCAACGACTCTACGGGCGTTTTTGATTTGCAAAACGATTTTCTTGTCTTTCGCCGCTGGATAGTCCCATGCGTATGGAGCAGAACTGTGACTGCCAACGACGTATGTTGGATATGATGTCTTCACAGAGGAAAGTTGTTCGTAAGAATTAATATCCTGGAAGGCATGTTATGACGTTGAGAAACGATCACTAGATACGATTTACCTGCTGACCAAATTTCACAGTATAATCACTGTCATTTTCAATCGTAAACGGCCACTCCTGAGACTTGGAAAACGATACAGAAATGGTAGAACCGTCGATGCGAACATCAGCGCGTACGAGTACAACCTCGCTTTCGCCGGGATTGGGTATCCGTAAACGGAAGTAAACGGTTCCAATATCTTCAACATTAATCGGCGAAGACCTTACAACGTCAAGTAATAAACTAGAGAACAAGTCATGTTAATATTCACCATTGAGCATTCAAGCCAGGATATGCTATCGTAAATAGTTTTTCCTCGCCCGTTCGAATGACATGAATGGGTCTTCGTTCTTCCGGCTCGATAAGAGATCGATCTCGTGGAGGGAAACCATGTTCGCGGAGGGAAATAGCTTGAGGAAGGTTGTTCTTTATCATGAACCTTGGAGCTAGAGTTATGACTTTCGTCAACTTGTACTTGCCAATTCCTTCACTCCAAGTTAGACCAACATGTACTTCATCCGATTTTTGTTTTTGGGAGCGAATTACAAGCGCCGTTTCTGCTGCTGGAGCTTCCACGCTGATAATCTACGCCACTGTCATTCATCCCCTCCTGCAAAGCGTCGAGTTGCTCACCTTTGACCATATCGAGTTACCAACCATGAACATGTATTCGTGGCCGTCTTGAGGATGTGATAGCACTGAAACACAAATTTGACTAAGTATCAAATCTCAAAAAATGAAGGTTCCAACTGACAGAAAGGGAAGGCTTTTGCAAGTGCGTCTGGATATCGATCATCAGGATGTATCTATCGTTGGATCGGTGAGAAATGCACCCGACCTGGATGTACTTCTCCAGCAACATCTTTAGACCCCGTACGAGTGGAACGGGCCGACTTCACAGAAAATGGAAGCCCAGTCTTGTTGATGACAATACAGGGGCAATATATTTGGACTTTGAAAGCACCACCGGATTCGGGATATCGACTGGATATTCGTGGGCGTTAGGGCAGCGGGGTACTTGAAGAAGGGATACTTACACATAATTTAACCGTAAATGTAATTTCCTATTGTGCTGATCTTGCAATATCAAACGAGTCTCAATTTCAAAATCAGAGTGACCGTCTGTATTGATTATCGCGAAGTCGCTTGGCTTAAAAACTTTCAGATAGTTGACGGACTGATAGAAAACAGATAAGAACGTGACGTACCGGAATCTTGGATATTGATGTTGAGTAGGACAAAATGGCTGAGCTCGACTGAATGTACTGGCATGACGCCACCTTTTCTCAAGTAACTTCGCCAATTTTGATCGGTATTTTTATCGTAGATTCGATATTCAAGGTTGTAGGGCAACAAATTCTCAAGCTCGAGGGGAGCTCTGAGTTTCAGGCTGATTTTCGGAACCTTCCTATTGAATGATTTAAGAGATCATTATGTGCATGCACTACCGCATGACTCACCCAACAGTGTCATTCAGATCTGTTTTCACCCAAGCCTGAAAGCGAAAGGCTGCTTCGTTAGGATCGGTGTGTGGGCATTTAACAGTGAAGCTTCTCTTCGCCAGAAGGCTCTCAAAGCTTATGGCAGAACACCATTTGTAACCAAAACCTTCTGCGGCGTAAGGACTGTATCAACACTAGTTTGGCTATGTTTGAAATCTGGACATACGATCTGGCTGAATTCTGATTCTATTCAGTGTGACAGCCTCAATAGGAAGGGAATAGTCTTGTCCTGGAGCAATCTTTTCCAGCGAGTAGACCGGATGCCCTGCGTCATCTACGACAGTTAGTTCCAGAGGGTAGAGGGTTTGATTTTCGACTTTATATGTGGACCCAATGGTAATGACTTTGACGTTATCCACAACCTTGACTTCGCAAAGCAATCGGTTGGAATGCTTTAGTCGAGGGCGTAGGGAGAAAACAAATTCTCCCTCGCAATCGACAGGAATGTTGCGTAGTTGTTCCCATGCTTTCCCAATAATTTGGAGACCAATACTATGTTGGCCGGAAGAGACGTGCTGTATAAGAAGTTGAAAGAGGCAAAGATGAAAGTAAGTAACACTGACCTCTCTCATCGTCTTCCAATCATCAAAACGCCAATCGACGATTTGTTCATTCAAGATTTTTAAAGCTCCCAAATCCTTGTTGCCCGAAGTATTCTCCATATCAGACCAGACAAGTATGGCCGAGCCTGTGCGATTCCTGATGCGATACGGGGCATAGATGCCACGGGATTTCTGCAAAGGTTGATCATCCTCAATACCCCATATCTTCATGGAAGTTGCGATCAATTCGGCGAAGGTGGTGCTGAGATTGACATCCAAGCGCTCGAGAGCAGATAATGTTACGTTGGTACCCGAAGGGGCGTCTTTGGAGATCTATTGTCGGTTAGAGAGTGCATGACAACGATGTACAATCTACACACCCCGACTGTAAATGCCCAGGGATCGATCACTAAGTAGATGAGATTTTGATCCCAGACCAATTTGAAACAATGCACATACAAGATTCCCAGTGAGAGTTGGTCAAATTCCAATAAGTGAGCTGAATGGCGATAGTAGTTGAGGCTTGAAGCTGCCAAAACTACATTATCTCGCAAAGGTAAAATGTAATGGACACAAACCTCTCCAGACCAATCTTTCGCATCAAGGACGAACGGCTTCATCTTCAGGTGCAATATAGGCTGCTCATTCATGTCACTGACGAGCACAAAACGAAATCCATCAAATGATCCAGTCAACTGGTGAGTGTGATGAGCACATCAGATGTGCAAACTAATTAATCTAATTAATATCACCTGTTCATTGGATATGAGGACACGGGCATTCCCAAGTGTTTGATGCGAAGTGCCAGGTCCTGCAGAGTTTGAAATCGACGTAGACGCCGTAGTATTCTTGGCTTGCGAAGGATTCTCGGTTTTGGTTGAACCAAATAGAGAGATAGCCTTATTAACGATGGAAGTTATCATGTTGAGATCACCATATGATGCTCGAAAGATTACAGGTTTGACTGCAATCTCAATGTTCATCATCTTGTGCGATATAGATGACCTACTATCGAGCGACACCGTCAAGTCAACATCATCCAGAAATCGAACACTCTCTGAAACCTTCCCCATATGTATGAGTGACATCCCCAGACCTTTAACGGAAAGTGCCATGATGCCCTGGAACACATAATGAGAATTTCTGGAAAGATACCTCAAGAGAGATCTACCTGTTGCGACAGGAGTATCTGATTTACAGACAGTTTTAAAGCCTGACAGTTGGAATCCAAATCATTCTCGAGAACGCTGACAGACAGATCATGAAGGTCTAGGCGAAAGTTCAGATGGCTGATCCGTCTATCGTCTGCAGAACCAGAAGGCACTTTTTCTCCTTCCACGCGAGCAGATTTCGACAAAAATGGGCTTGTGAAGAACTCGAGTAGACCAAAGACCGGATCAATGGCGAAAAGAACTTTGGGAGAATCGACAGAGAGGACCAAGACACTGTCTGTTCCTCCAGACATCGTGTAGAATATCATGAACTGATTTCGGTCGTGCTGTGCAGCGGGTATAATCTCTCGAAACCTTGTGTTGCCAGGACGTGTGTTGCTCATTGTAAAAGATCGTAGAATGACTTGAATTTCCCCCGAGCCATCTGAAAGCGATTTGAAGCGAAGACTATTATCGTTGAGGGAGAATCTAGCGATTCCATGGTTTCTCAAATTGTTTTCCGCAGTAGCACTGGTACCATAAAGGTGAAGCTTTATCACATTGATTGAAACAACAAGGTCAAGAGATGTCCAAATTTGCTTGGCAAAAGCTGAAGGTGGCACTTTGAGCTCGGGCTGCAAGTCAACGGCAGCTTTCAAAGACGTCTTCGTATCTAAGGTAATCACTGAGGAAGATTGTCCATTTGAAGAAGTTTCAAAAACTTTTGGAACGGATTGAGAGAGCTGAACAAGTAATTCATACTGCACCTGAGTGAGGTGAAGTTTGACATCGGAGACATTGATGGCAACCTGAGTACATTAGTGCGTCAGTGCAAAAGTACAACATTGCATCGAATGGAGCGAGAAACCTTCGTATCTGGGTAATCACGATTAGTTTCACGATCGATACCGGTCGTTTGAACAATGTCGGCGTTGACGTCGATATTTTCAATAATCTTCAATGTCGAAGCCTGATCGTAGTAAAAAATCGATACAAGTTGCACCCCAGAAAGACTAGCAGAAATCTTGTTCACAGACAGATGCAACGAATTTCGAGCGCTCATTTCCCCTAATTTCATTACAAGAGTATTCCGCGATTTAGACGAGTCTGAGGGAAAAACAAGGATTGGAGTCTTGATGGAAATTTCAAAATGCATTCTTTCTATAGTCGATGCTGACTGGACGCGTACGGCAGCTTGAGCAGCGGCATCATAGATTCCTTTGAGTTTGGTGAGCTGAGTGACAAAAAGATAGATATCACGGAGAGGCTGTTCCAAATAGTGAAGCTTCACTGAAGCGGCATTCAGATACATTGAAGATTTGAACCCTGAATGCATTTCTTCAGCGGGATCAAAAGTCTGATATCGAAATTCGGCAAAACTCTGGCCCTCAATCGAGATAATATGATTAAATTCTTCCCGTATGGCATAGGTTTCCGTATCATTGCTGAGAGCGAGGCTTCCCAACCTGCCAGTGACGCAAAGAGCTTGAGGGCTCAAGAATACCGTCACATCAGCGGTAGACAAAGAGAGAGTAGCAAAACTTCGTGATTCGTGTACCAGAATGACTGTAATCGATCTGTCAGATGTATAGATGGAAGCGCCGCAAAATTGTTGTACCCTGTACACTTGCAAGATTCACAAGAATCCGCATTTTGTTATCTGTATCGCCAATTGATTGCTTTATTTCCTGGATATCTTGACTGGCTTGGTTTCTACCAGCAATTGTTTCGTGGATAGCCTGGGATGCGAATGTCGACATCACAAACTCATACAGAGATATAACCGGCTCCGGAGCCGCGCGGAATATGAAGGTAGATACTCGAATATCGACGGTTTGGTCAATACAGTCAAAGACAGTCGCATACTCGGGGGATTCTTTTTGCACTTTGGTGTATGCGACCATGAGTAGATCTTGGTGATCCTGATGTGAAGTATTCGTATCGGCGGAAGAAATGAACTTGAGAGACTGTGGTATGCATGGCTGAACAAGGTCCAAAGCGAGAGATCTTGGGAAGCATTAGTCCGCACCTTTACACTTACAGGAATGTCTTCGGAACATATGACATACCGAAGATTTATGTTGACTGTCAAGTCATACTTTGACTGTGCGAAAGCAAGCACGAAACGTTCGAAAGAGATCTCACCCAAGGGTTTCTCCGCATCGTCTGAAATGGACTTTGAGATCGTCGCTCGAAGGCTGTCCACTTGAAATGTGAGTTCAAACACACGTTGGTGTATATCTGGAAACTGTAATCTGCATTAGGCAGTGTTCACGGTCACGTTTTCTGTACGCGTACCCCAGTCGTTCCGTCGTCGGCTTCAAAAAAGAGATCTTCGTGAGAACTATCATCCTCATTATCATTCTCATCACTGTCGATCTCCGCAGCATACTCTTTGTTAACAGAGCCAAAAAGCACATGTGGCAATGCGAAGGAGACGGGCATTAAGTTCGCCATAGATCGAGACATATCAACCTGAAGCCCCTTTTCATTTGCGAACTGTGGTATGCAAACATCAATCAATCGCATCAAAGCCTTGTACTTTTGGTCGGAAAAGTTGAGCCTTAGCGATGGAAGCTTGCCAGAAACCTTGAAGCGCGCAAGACTGAGAACGGTTGGAACGATCGAATTCTGGACTTGTAAATCGATGTTGATCCTTTCCAAAAGATGCAGATAACCGCTGGATTTACTATCAAGAGCGTCCAGACATGTTTTCAGATTATTGCCAATGATGAACTAGAAAAGAATGAGCATTACGCCATTAACGACAGCACTCTCGCAAACCTGGGCTGCATCCAGCTTGAGCAGAAACTTGTCATACATCAGGGATTCAAGATACTCGTAGTCTTGATCTTCATATTGCTTATTACGCTTCAAGTGAAGGAACTCAGTAGCACCTTTGTCGACCAAATCACTTTCGATTGAGATGTGACCTGCGTCGATAATCAGATGTTTGCAATCATGAGATGTCACACTACGTAGGATAGTTAGCATGTCGTATCAGTAAAGAGACTCATGGCGCACTCTTCTGGGATGATAATTATAGGTGCATTCATGTCAACGCGGATGTCAAGCGTTTTGTGGGTTTGCAACGCGAATTCCAAGCCAGCTCGAGTTTCTTTACGCAGTCCTTCGAACGTTTGACTTGCGACACTCTAGATTCTGTCAACTGAGCGCCATTGGATAGAAAACCACGATAAGCTGACCAATAGAGCTTCAATTGATTCCAACTGGCTGGCGGGGGGCTTCAGAAACTGGTGAATTGCTTCCACATAACTCCTATGGTATATAATCTCTAGGTGACGCATACGCATGGTCAAACTGCTGTCTGCTTTCTCATTCAGAGGGCTCTTTTCGAACTTGACGAAAAAAAAAGGGTCATCCCAAAGCTTCTCTTCGGATGTACTCAAAATGTTGTCTGAGGCATCATTTCGTCCCTCTTTGACCCGAACAATTTGGTGGTAGAGGCTACCAATCGTGGTGTTATCAAAAACTCCTAGTCTTCCCAATGATATAGAGGCTTCGAAACTGTCGGGTCGCTGCAGAAAACTGGCCTGGAATATGTCAAAGACCACGGATATGACCTCCTTGACATCACCAAGAAGATTGGTTCTGAGTGCAAAAGATCCTTTGTTCAATTTTGTGGCAATTCGAGCCTTGAGAGAATCACGTAAAGTTTGTAAAGAATTCTCGAGGGCTGCTCCCTCGTCGTAATCCAGGATATCAAACAGTTCTTTCCGTTGGTCTGCTGTCATGGTAGTCAAGGCGTAATCCTCATTTGAGGTTGAGCTCGCTGACGAGCCCCAAAGCCAACTAGTCCAAGTTTTCTGCGAAGTATGAGATTGCCTTTCACCCTCGAGCTTGGCGCGTAAGACTTGATCCTTGCGCAGACGCGAGCGCGTGAGGGATCTGTAGTAACGTATGTCTTCGTACGATAACTTCCTTTCCAGGGCATCAAGGTCATGCAAATCCTACCGGAGAATGAAACTAGAACATGAAAGAGGAAAACATGGACTTACCGCCTTTGTAAGCATGTTCAAGATTTTCTTCTCAAATAGGTCAATGTACTGGTGCCTATCATCTCTGCGCTCGGCGAAGTAGCTCCATGACCACTTGTGATTACGTTCACGGATCCCTTCCAAAACTGCTGTGGTTGCAAATAGTAGCCGAGCTTTCCCAGTGCTCATAGATTGATTCCGAGGTCGATATTTGCTGTACTATACATGTACTGAATATTTTAGACCGGATGTAGAAGGAGAGAGACATCACCTGACGCTGGCGTACATAGACATGGTACATGTCGAGTAGGGAGATGATGTCCCGATATTGATTGTCGTCAAGAGCAACACCAATCTCATCAAATATAAGCTGAACGTCAAATCGAGGAGTATTATCTTTAATTTTGTGATTGACGATGACCTTAACAACATTAATAGGGAAAACAAAGAAGTCAGAGCAAAACTTACGCGTCCCTCTCCGGACACTGGCTTGAGGATGAACTGGTGAGAGCTGTCACGTTCGCCGTGTGATATCTGGGCAAGTTGACAAATTGATTGCAAGTGACGAAAAAGGGCTAACCATGTTTAAGAAACTTTTTTGGAAATCGACGGAGGATAGTTCGGCGAGACTTTGAGAGTCTGTATCAAAGTATAGAGCCAATGATTGCAATTTCGCCAACTAGAGAATGAGATGAAAAGGAAACAAGTTGTGTGTTACGACCTTGTGTACCTTATGGATTGCCCCGGCGGTACTCTCAATGAAAGCTGGATTCCACTCTCCATTGACAGAGACGGCTGTAAACCCAGAGAGAGTGACACCAGTGGCGAATGGGTGCTATACAGATTTCAATAAAGATAAGTTTGAACGTCAATGAACGTACACCAGGAACACTCAGATTATCCTCATAACGCATATGAATATTTTTGATTGTTATCTGTAGATTATTGATAACCTTGGCAATGATGGATTCCCATAATCCTTGACTTTGCGCTAAATCAGATTCAAGAGTGAATCAACATCTAACATTGATGCTGCCTCGCTTTCAAAGGTCGCACCTGGAGCTTCAATCTGACTACGCATGTGGAGCAATTCCGCATTCTCTATCCTTTCGAGCTTGGCGGTGTAGGCCCTTTCCTCGTCCTCTCGGGGATCGTGCAAGGTTTCCGATAAAGGGACGACTAGAAGGTATACGTCTTCAACTAGAACTTCCACCGGTTGGTTGCCAAGGTTGAGCCAGTGAAGAGAAAGAGATAGCTTTCCCAAATGTCCTGAATAGGTTGTCATCGATAATATGCCCTCCTACATACATAGAATGTACCTCGAAGAACATCCACTGGCAGTCGAAATTTGTCTAAAGCATCTTTCTTCAGTCGTAAATTGTTCAGGGTAAGTTGGCCTGAATGAGATTGACGAAATTTCACACCGCAGAACACATGTCGACGTACCTTGCCCAATTCCATAATTGACCTGATTGAGGTCGAGGTTCTCCACATAAGGTGCCAGAATTCGGTTGAACAACTGGTGGAAGTATTGATTTGAAGTCCGAAAAGCCAGTCTCTTGTCCGAACTCACCACATTCAGAACCTCCTTTCCGGGGTCAAGCCACCACATGAGAGGATAGAGCGCGGTGGCAATGTTCTGCTCGACTCGTCAGGATGGAGAACTAGTTATGTAAAGCTGCCGTCATCAATCATCTTGAGCTTACATAAGTGCCACACGTATGAATGACTTACTAACGTAGTTGGAAATAACATTATTATTCACTGGCAATTGTGCATTTCGCAAACGATTATTATTAGCGCAACTCCTGAGGCCACGCTTGGATATGACTCTGTATTACGCTATAGGATATCGACATACTTATGTATGATCACAATCTTGGCTTCTTGTGGTTGCATGCGATATTGTGGGAAAACCCCTCGATCAACTGCAGTGATGTCATGTCGGGTGTAAATTCGAACTTTTCTTGGCTCGGCTCTGGTACAATAACCTCTTGTAATGAACCGCCTCGGCAGACCGTCCGAACGCTAGAGGGGCAGTAAAGTAAGTCATACATAATGCCTGCAACCGTGGAGATCTAGGCTTGACTGCTTCCGATCCTTTCCGTTGGTTCCGGTTTGGGGCGTGATGTGACCACTGCGACGGTATTCGGAACAGGAATATAAGGCGAGGTCGTGTGCCGTTTGCCTACATCCATACAGTTATCATACCCTTATGGTCTCAGTCCTTCATAGCGATATCCCTACTTTACCCAAGGGTACAATCCAGCCGAGAACGTTTTATGAGGTACATAACCTTCCCGCTCGACCAATCCTTCACTCGGCCTCACTCCTTTCGTGGATATAGTTGGGCAATCTATCAGACTCGGTCGAGCCATTTACACAGTCAGCTCGATTGACAGCACCTCTTCATTGTTTCTGATATCATCTGACCAGGTCTATCATGCGTCTGGGGAAAAAGGACATCCAATTGCACTGTGCTGTCCCCACATGGAGCTCTTCGTCAGACACATGTGCTTATTTGACATATCTTTTTAAGCCTTGCCTTCATAATATCTGCAGGTATGGATTTATACGACCTTCATGAATTGCGTACAAGGTTCCTCTCGTTCATCCACAACGTGATACACTCTCTTCGTACATTGGGGGTGTGTAACTTTCCATCGCTATAAATCATCCTGGCTGTACCTCAATGCCAGGTTCTTGCTACCTATCGCTTGGCACCATCGAGTTCACCCCTGTGCTTTGTCTGTGCTGTAGACCCTGGTTTGGAGAGCTCGCGGGTTACTGATAATGTCTGTGATCAGTTGATAAACACTACCCTCGGTAAAAGGTAAGTCTCCGAAGTTTTCCACCGGACGTTGCTGAAGTTGTCTTGCTAGAGAAAATGTTCTCGTTGACTTTGAAGCAGGTCCGTGTTTACTCATTGCCTAACAACACCAATATTCTCTTTCTTCCTCTTATACATTGGACTTGTGTACATCTCGTGTATTTATAACAGTCGGATCACTTCACCCAATACTGTAGCATACATCTCATGTATTCTACACATCTCACGGAAGTGTGATATTGAAAGGAAGCTACGCTTCGGATGTCCTTGAATGATATGATTAGAATGAACAAATTATGCGCTCTGTTCTAGAAATTGGAATTGCCCGGAACTAAGGACTCTATTCATTATACACCATAAACACATGATTGTCAATTGTCAAGCAACCTCACAAAATCGCGTGGATGTGACACCCGTTGTCACATCCATCCTCTACTTAATTCGTTCGCAAATTTTCTGACTTGTTCGCTCCTTGACCACCCATGGCTCTCCTTGCTGATTTCTTGTTGGCCTTTATTCCATTTTCCCTTCCAACGCATCTCACGAGCTATGTACCTGGAAAAACTCCACTTTCAACGACTCCTGCCGTGCTGGCAGCGCTCACGACCTACCTCGCTGTCATCTTTGGGATAAAGGCCTTCATGAAAAACCAACCAGCTTACAAGCTTAACACACTCTTTCAAGCGCACAATGTCATACTCAGTAGTGGTAGTCTTCTTCTTCTCGTTCTGATGTTGGAGGAGGTTCTACCTATCATCTGGCGTGATGGTTTGTTCAAATCTATCTGTGCAGCGTCATCTTGGACCCAGGTACGTGCTTTGATACTTTATCACGACTTGGCTTGCTAAAAATTCATGTATTAGAGGATGGAGTTCTACTACATGATCAATTATTATTTCAAGTACTTGGAGCTACTTGATACCGTTTTCCTTGCTCTTAAAAAGAAACCCATGCGTATGTCACGATTACGAGTCAACAAATCCGCTGAACGAACGAGTCCACAGAGTTTCTTCATGTTTTTCATCATTCTGCCACTGCTTTGCTTTGCTATTCCCAATTGAATGGCCGAACCAGTATTGTCAGTATCTTTTTCTTATTGAATGACCTTTTGTGCTAACAACATAATTTCAATCAAGTCCTGGACTGTCATCGTTCTTAATCTCGCTGTCCATGTTATAATGTGTTAGTTCTTTCATCTTGTCAATGTTCCTAGAGAAGCTTATTCGCGGGCTTTAGACTACTATTACTATGCTACTGCAGGGGGTGCAAAGATTTGGGTATGTGGCTATGTTCCAACTTGGTGCCTCATTACAAACGAGTTTTAGTGGAAAAAATACCTGACGACTATGCAAATTACTCAATTTGTCATCGATCTTGTGCTTGTGTATTTTGGAAGTAGGTCGATCTGGACATCATGATTTTCGAGCTAACTAATGTCGCAGCCTATTCACACATGTCCTTCAAATACTTTCCGGGTACCCTTCCCATTCTCGGCGATTGTGCTGGCTCAGAAAGTGCTGCCATCTTCGGTTGTGCTCTTCTGACGAGTTATCTTGGGCTATTCATCAATTTCTATCTGCAAACGTACAAACGCCCCGTTAGCTCCCCCAAGTCCGATAGACTTGTCAATGGCAAGCCCAACCGGTGATATCTGTGACTCCTCATTGGTGATTCGATTTCTAATACAGCATACAGGCCCGAAACTCAGTGAAAGCGAAAATTAGGAGGCTATATGACCACGAGCATTATACCCTTGGAATATAATTCTGGCACTAATTTGTAGACGAGTTTGGTTGCTATCAAACTAAGACTAGTTCTGCGCAACCATTGTTGGCATAAATAAATTTGGGGGCTGTCAATCGACATGCGTTCCCTATGTCCGTCGCTTATTTCATGCAGTACTACATAGATGACTTCGAGCGAAATTGAGACGTTGCGCTATTTTGACGATGCTTGAACTCGACACGGTAGTGCTGCACTCGAGGAAGCATGAGTCACTCGTAATATATGTATGGACATCTTTGGCAGATACAGCCAGCATTGCCACAATCAGCGACTACAGATGCACAGGTGTGATCTTCAATTATAGGTCGTACGGACTTGTTCTTCAGCGGCGACTTCAAACTCTTCTAAGATTATTGCATGTCTGAACGTTGGGAAGCTCTTAGGCCTTCTACAAACCAGGAGTTTTTCCTCTCTGTCGAGCTTTACCTATCCGCCGCTGCCGCCTTAGCGCTGCCCAAGGTAAGAAGAGGTATTTCACTGTACGTCTTAATCAGATAACTAAACCTTACAAGCCGGTACCACGTCAACGGCGTGAGAGGCTTGAGCTATCATCCAGTGCTCAGCAAGAGGAGAGAAAAGTCAAAGGTGAGCAGAGCGTGTTTATTTCCCAAACTTCACACTGAGTTTTAGCAGAGAAGTCCAGTTGGCTCACACTATCGAAAGGACTTCCAGGAGGTCCATGGCGACCAGCTACGTGCAAGTTCTCTGGAGAAGGAGAACGATGTCTTCTCAACATTTACCTCGACGTATGTTTCTTCTTGGCTGTTACAACTTACAAGATGCTAATGTTTTTTGTTTCTTTCGTCTTAGAAGAACAGGCTCTATCAGACGGTGTATATCCATCTTTTAAATCAAACTGATATACGTCAAGCAAACTTGTCACTGTTCAACAAGAAGGATTGCCTGAGTATCTATAGTATTGGGTCAGCATCGGCTCTCCTTTTGACAATTCCTACTAAAACTCCATCTAGAAACCAACTATGGACTGCAATACATGCAGCTGAACCTATTTATCTTCACTTCCCGAGCAGCGAAACTTGTAACACCTGGCTCGCTCTTCTCAGGTCTTTTGCTGTGCCCGAAATCCATGGGAGACTGCTTTTCCCTGATGAGGGTGGCTCATATCGTATGTGGCGGCAGTTGGAGTTGACTGTGGTGCAAGGTCGGGGTCTGAGTACTGGCAAGCTATTGGAAAATGGATTACCTGGAGACGTCGGTGAATCTGATGACTTCACGGTATCCTGTGATGTGTATCTCAACGGTATTCTTTGTGGTCGTACATCAGAGAAGAGGGGCACGGGTTGTCCAGATTGGCTTGAAAATTTCACATTCTCTGACTTACCTCCATTCGATTCCCTCGTCTTGCTGGTTCGACGTGACAAGAAGACGATGAAGACCACAACAGTGGGTTCTATAATCATTCCGTTGGCTCATTTCCGTAGAGGAGAGTTAGTTGAAGGCTGGTTTCCTGTCCTTCATCGAGGGCCTGCAGTGAGTGACTTTCAGGTCGGCGAACTCAGACTCAAGATTCTTGTGAACGAGCAAGTCTCTTTCGTTATGCTCTTGATTTACTTTTGGCTTACTTGACATAGGGAAATAATTCTTCCTCAAACGGCTTACGCATCACTTCTCGAGGTATGTACTGCAAGTCTTGTCAACGTCCCCTGTTGTTCATCTCGATAGACTCTGAATTCTCGCAACTTTTTGGATTGGATCGATGACTTGGAGAACAAACTCAAAATGAAAAATGTTACACAACACCTGATGCCTCTTGCTATTGATCGAGATATAGTGATTAGTCACGTCGAAGAACTCGCAGCTCGTGAGGTTAATGCAGCTTCGCTTGGTGATTTAAGATCTGAGCTTTACATGCTTAGCACTGACGGATTTTACAGCCCAAAACACTCTCTTCCGAGGTAATACTACCTTGTCTAGAGTCATGGAACTATGTATGAACTGGTATGGGAAGACATTTCTAGAGGCTAGCGTTGGAGGCGTCATTCGGAAGCTTTGCAGAGAAAAGATCGCTATTGAAGTGGATCCCGCACGGAGAAACAAGGGTTCGAAAGACATCGAGCGAAACTTTGAGTTACTTACCACCTGGTGTCAAGAGTTTCTGGATCAGATCTATGCCGTAAGGACAGAGTGTCCACAGTGCGTTCCGTAGCATTGACATCTATCCAAAAGACTGACACTGTACGAGGGAGCTGCGTCGCCTCTTCGAGATTTTAAGAGTCCTTGTCGAAAAGAAATTCAAATCAGAACTCTCTAAGGAATCGCATAAAGATATGCAATACAGATGTGTAACAGCTTTTTGCTTCCTCAGGTTCATCGTTCCGGCTATCCTGAATCCGCATCTCTTCGGGTTTCACCTGGGTAATTAGATCATCCCATGAATGAGCCAAAAGTTCTCACCTTGGACAGGTATACCTCCTCCACAAGTGCATCGTAGCCTGACTTTAATAGCCAAGGTCCTGCAAAGTTTGGCAAACCTGAATACGGCTACTACTACAGTAAGTGGTATAATCCACTTGTCGTGTCTATATTGATTTGCACACATCAAAAGAGCTTCAAAGAAGAGTACATGCGTGGTATGGCAGGGTTTATTGCCGAGAGCACGCCTGCCATGATTGAATACATTGTGGTGGTATCCACTGCGGACAAAGACCCACACAATCACCCAGTCCCCAACAACAAACGAGAACAACTTGAGATCGAAACCTACCTTCGGCGACGCTCCTTGACATTACAGGTCCTGGATAAAGAAGCTATCCCGCGGTTGCCTGACTTGGTGGACATTCCGCGGTATCTAGCAGTAATTACGTCCGCTGTCATTCGACATTCTGCGGAACTTCAAGCACGGCCCAAGTCTTATGAACCTGCTGATCAAAAGCTGGGTGAAATCTGCTCCAAATGCTTGGACGTTGAAGAGCAAGCTTTATTACGAGTCAGCCAATCAAAGGCGAAGGCCTCTGGACACCAAGTAACTCTTCCTTTGGGTATGTGTTAATGTTTATTCGTTATGTCTTTCCTGATGGCACCTGGCTTCTTCACTATAGGTTTAACTAGTCGTCGGCAACCTCGGTCGCCTATCAGGCCATCCACTGCCCCTTCCCCCATCAATTTCGACTCGTCCTTCGGCCGTCCCTTTCATCATCCGTCATCATCCATAGCAGCCCTTCATAACCCGGAACCTCCTGGCTCACAGCATGCATGTGTACACCTGTCATCTACTTCGACAGATTCGATCCCATCGTATGGGCTCTCGTCGCAATTGATTGATACTGACCCGACAAGTCGGCGAGTGCGAGAACTCTTTAATCTCAAAAGCATTCTACGGCGATAATCTGTTGAAGATATTTGAGGTATCGATAATCATGTACAAGGTTTTAAATTGCCAAGTATTGCATGGTGATATACGAAGACGGGGACAATGTTATGAGACAGCTTTCAAGAGACGCTCAACTGATTTGCGGACTTCAGTTGCAACAGTTTCCGAGGTACTTCTGACAGTTAAACGACAAAGCTGGAACACACAGGTCAACTCAACTAAAAGTGGACAATTGGAATACATACTTTGGCTTCCTTGTTGGGCTCGAGACGTAGAAGGCACCCCACCTTGCCTTCAACAGACATATGTAAAACACCAGCAGCAACAAGATTGTTTGGGTTTGGATCTACATCATCGAGCAGACTGAGCCGATGGCCGGACACGACTTGCCGATATTTATATATACCTAGGTGACCAGTATCATCGAGAGCAATCGGATATATGGTCTGATCCTCTCGAGGAGGTCCGCCTATGAGTTTCCATCTCTCAAAAAAGTCAGACGGGCTAAGTTTAACCTCTTCAAAGAACTTCGTAATGACGACAGGTAGTTGGATTGATATGGCTTGGTGTGAACCAGCCAAGTAAGAGACAGTGAGGATGGGAGGTGTCAAAAACATCCGTCTACATTCGACATGTAGAAGTTGTTGAGTTTGTGTACGGGGTGCAATTATGCTGGGGGGCATTTTTGCAAACGTAATAGAGAGAGCGTCGGAATCATTGAGGTGGATCGCCGTTGTGAACGACGTCAACGGTGCCGAGACTTTGTTTCCAATGTAGATAGCCAACTGGCCCAAGTGTCCCTGATAACGAGATTTGAGACCAATTTGTACCTGGTCATCTTCGTACAGTACACCCTCTGAGGTATACGTAAGTTTTTCAAACCATTGATTAACGTTTAGCCCGACTGTAAGACGTGGAGCCTGATTTGAAGACGTGGGATCCACCGTCGCGTCGGTTGTGTCCTTTGAATTGACAGATAGATCTAAACCAGCAAGTGAACCAATGATATCGTCGCTATCACCAATGGCCTTCCCCAAAACGCCACCTTCTGGCTTCCGCTTCATCGCATCTCGGTCCAGGTTCGCCTCCTTGCCCCCATGAACCCAGACTCTTTTATCCTCTGTATCGCCGTGTTTCATATTGAGTCTTCCCAAAAGGGCGCTCACGCGGGGCGGGAAAGGCGGCATCTCTTCACAGACGTTTTGAAGCAACTCGTCATCGTCTGGCCTCGATGCTAAAGCGTAAAATTCGCAAGCACGCTGCTGTAGCTCCGCATCTAAGACATGACGATAACGCTCAAAAATGTTGAGAAGCTGAGGTTTGATTTCGGGGAATACATTCACCCATTTGATATACGTGGACAATAGGAGGGATCGAGTGGAGGCGACACAGAATTGAGACTTGGTATGAAGGACCTGAAATTGTTCTACTGGACTGTATCCAGGTTCGTTCGCAACAAGGTGACCGTATTCACCGAGGATATAACCTATTAATTCCATGAAGATAAATCGATAAAAATGGTTCGTCAAGTTACCTCCAACTTTGACCAAGCTTTCATGAGTAGAAGGCGCTTTCAAATGTTCGAAAACAACCCTAGCTGCATATTCTTGTAGATCCTCTGTGTTTGTCACAATTTGAACCACACGATACCAAACCTCGTCTCCAACGTGATCACCGGCCGCGCTGATCAATTGCAGAATAGTGTCAACATACCACTTGTACGAGCTAGCATATTTCTCTGTCAAAATAGCAATCTTCAGAACCATTTCTTCGCGTAAAGCATAGTCCGCAATTTTGAGGTACCGCAGCAGCTCACCGACAACGACCTCCGAATTATCAACGTCACACATGCTGTATAGTAGGTCAAGAGCCCGTCGACGGACAGATATGTCCTTGTCTCTTAAGGAAAGAATGATGGTACTCTGATGTCGTTTGATAGGTTCCAAAGATTCTGCACGAGCTGCGAGATGAGCCATTGTGTCCAAGCCTAGGTATCTAACATTGGTTTCTTTCGAAGAGATAAAACGAGCGAGTAAGACAGCGGCTGTTCCGACCAAAGGAGAGGCACTGTCTAGATGGATAGCAAGTCCAATCGCCTCAAAGAGCACAGCATGTTGTGCGTTATTGTGCTGCACATTACGTGTCGGTTCCGCACTGTTGTTCATTATTGTCTGCAAGACCTGGTGGAGCACGGAACGAATCGTCGGATCCTCTGACACAGCATGTTCAATCAGTTTACAATATCTCGAATTTCCAACATTGCCTACCTGATGGAGGATAGTATTGCAACAAGCGAAGGAGCTTCACTTGGAGCCATGGAGATGGAACTTTGTAGTAGGCATATGTTGCAGAATACTCGTGTTCAATGACAAGCTGTGAATGATGGATTAGTAAAATTCGTTCATATGATGAAACGAACATACAAACGCGATGCAAACGATCTACCGCTTTTGTGTAGCACATCGCGTATGCGTCAAGATTGTCCTGAGCAAGAGCCATTACTAGACTAGTCACGCATATTACGACGCCCTGAGAAGCAAATGCGTCTGGTTTTGTGTATAAAAAGCACAAACAAATCAAATTACCAGGTCTGGGTCGTCCATGATCGACACAATCCTCAAGGCCCATTCAACCGCGGGAATTACATCGGCATGTTTTCGATAAAGACGAAGTAGTGTGAGAGCCGCCTTTTTCTTTACGAATGTTTGAGAAGTCCTAAGCACAAAGTCAGAAAGAAGATGAGATGAAAGGATATTCCAACACACGGGGAAATGAGTAAACGGTGTACATCTTCCGCTAATGCTTCGGCCATCTCACTACCACCGACATTTGCAATCGCATGCAGGGCCAAGCAATTGTCAACCTCTGTGTTTCCATCCAGATCCTTGCGAATAGAATTGACTACAAGTCGCAAGAAATCGGAATTCTCGTGCATCAACAAGGTGACTGCGAGGTATCCCTGAGAAATATCAGACTTGAGTATTGCAGACATATATAAGACCTACGATCTGTTTTTCGCTGTATTTTGAGCTTGAAATGAGGTTTACAGCTTCCATATGGCCCACATCTACTTTGTATCCCAAGATATATGTGAAAATGATTTTTGCTACATATCTCAATTTGGACTGTCAACAGCAGCGACAGGCTTTCTTGAGGTCAAGCAACTCACTTCTTCTTTTGGTAACCGTCAAGGTTGCCATCTGCGGAGAACTCTTAAGTTTCAAAGTAGCGGTGCAGATACATCGATGACTAGAGACCTTTGAATTTCTTCCTGATATTCGCCATCTCCTTATTGATCCTTTTCTCCTCCAAATCTCGCACACGTGCACCGCGTATGTCCGCTATGAACTGAGTCCTTATCAGTTGCTCAAGTAACAATTAAAGCCTGAGTACAGACTTGAGTCAGCCCACGCATGCTGGTAGCCATAACGCCGCGTCACCGGTAGGAAAGAGTCTGAACAAGAGGATGTGCCTGTCAAAACAAAGCGGTTATGAAAGAAGAGCAATCACAAGACAATTTGAATACTCGAGTACACCTAGTTCAGATCTCGACAGAAAGGCCTTAAATATGACTTTTCAATTATGTATGTTATCCAGGTTGCACGTGGTCGCAAAAAGGTCTCGATTAGTAATTTACTTACTTGACTGTTCGTTCAAGAGTGAGTCGAATTGGTACATCTGAATAATTAACGGTAATATACGTCATTAACTAACGCTATCCAAAAGAACCGATGTTTATATATTATACGGAGGGCGAGAAATGCTAAAGGTGTATAAAAATATAAAGTAACTTTGCATCAGAAGTTTCTCAGTCTGCTGGGAGTGCCAGGCCTTGAGTGGAACATTGATCCCCCGATTGTCGGAGTCGAATATCCAGAAGGTATACGAGTAGATTGTACTGATGGTGAGCCTAGCGGTGTCGCTGGACGCGAATTTTGACGTGATTGAGAAGCTATTCGCTCATCACTGTAACGATTAAGAATCCGCACGACGTCTCGAGTCATTAAGTCCAACTCCTTGACTTCATCGCGCGATAGAGAATAATCTCTGTCCTCGTCCTCGTCGCCACATTCCGCTTCCTCTCGAGGCATAATCGGTACGATACCTCGACGGTGTCTTCTACCCATCGTAATACCCTCGAAGACTCTGAGCATACATGCCTCTATTAGTGTCTTCAGATGTGATACATCATCCAACGCATCGAGATTGCCGACGATAGGTAACCAGTTATCACATTCAAGACCGCGTTCCGTCACTTGAAGTTTGTACGCGCCAAAGAGCATGTAAGTCATGGGATCCAGACGAGTGGTTGTGACGAGGAAAGTCTGTGTGTTTGTCGAGCCTGTCGATATATTTTGGCGTTTTTCTGTGAAAGCATATAACTGTTTTTCACCAGAAGCACCTGACTCTTGGTTCGAGGCCTCTCTCTTTTTATGGTTGACGCTTGACGGATGTATGAAGGTCGTCTAACGAGGAGTCAGCGATAATATACTCGGGAGACATCAAATATCTAAACCTTATCTTGCGATGTACGATAGGTCCTATCCCCTACGCGTATTGCAAATTTCGGCTGAGAAGCGATAGAAATAAGGGCAGCTAAAAGAGGTAGCGAATCACCGTTCGCATTCAGTTCAGGTGGAACGGTGTACTGTGTACTTGTGCCATCTACGAGGCCACCTGCAGAGACATGAATAACACCAGCGTGATACAAGGATTGAAGAAGATGCCCCTTGATTCTCTGGATCATGAGAAGCGTTGGCTTTGCAATGAAATTATCAATGCAAAACCTATTGGCTGTGACATATTCGCCACGAGACTGAAAAGCCCACCACGCATTGTATGCCTGCAAGGCGGCAAGGGCATCTGATTTAAAATCACATGGGGACCATGAATTCTTCTTCGCAGCGGCTTCTGCTTTGAGATGCATGGGCGACACGAAAGGATCTCGATTCGTCAAGATAGCAGCCAGAGTCAAGGCCTGATCGAGACAGCGGAAAAAGCTTCCATAAAGTACCAAGCGACCCATCTGTGCTTCGACCGGTAGCTGTAAAAGAACGCGCCCCAATGATGTGAGGTTTTTCTCTCCATCCAGAGCTCCAACCATCTGAAGATCCCTCATTGCGGCAGCAACTCGTTCTGGGAGAGGTGCCTCGATGGTAGCTGCCAGTACTTCTTCTACAGTCATACCAGGGAAGTTAAGAGCCTTCACATGCATGACAACGTTGCTCAGATCCACTCTCTTCATTTCGACCGTTTGGTAAGGGTTTAGAGTTTCCGAATGAGCACGACTTAGGATGCCATAGTATTCGCCCGAACGATGGCGCCCTGCTCGCCCTGCACGTTGGTTCAGATTTGATGAACCTACCCAAGCAGATACGAGTGACGACATGTGACGCTCAGGATCATACCGCTGTTCTTTGACCTTTGCGGTGTCTACAACATAAACAACGTCAGGGATTGTAACTGAGGTCTCAGCTATGTTGGTAGCCAGTATAATGCGACGTACACCCGAAGGTGGGGGCTCAAATATGACCTGTTGTTCAGCGAGAGGGATGGTCGAATGTAGCAAGTGAAGAGAAAATTTCGATGAGTCGGTGAAGCTCAGACCCAACGGTCCCTGCGGGGTTTGTAATGCGCGTTGCATAGCGACGATGTCATCCCAACCCGGAAGGAAGACCAAAACGTGTCCGTCATCAGAGGACTGGAGGACATGGGAAATTGTCGCGGCAATCATAGGATAAGGAAGCTCAATGGTGTCTCCGTCCGTTCTGCTGCGAGGTGGCACTCCCAATGCTGCAGCAACCGGTCCAAGCTCCTGATTCAAATATTTTATGACAGAATCTTGCTGAATGATCCACTTGCTCGGTCCCTGCAAAAGCTTTGGAACGAAGTCGTCCAAGAAATACTTCGTGACTGGAAAGGACCGTCCTGGAATTTCGATGACTTTTGCCGGCTGACCGCTGTCATCTAGGAAATAGTTTTGGAACAATGTCGGATCGATTGTAGCGCTCATGAGAATGATTTTCAATGGTTTGTTTCTCGCTTTCCTGTCTTTTAGAAGCCGCTTGATCACAACAAGTAAGAGATCCGTGTCAACATCACGTTCATGAACTTCATCAACAACGATATGGGTCACGTCGTCGAGATTACGGCTGCCAGGGTAGGTCCCGCCAGATAGGGCAGTCTGAAGTCGTTTCAAAAACACGCCTGTGGTGCAGAATGTGATACAACCATGTTCCTCCGGTAATTTGGAATCAAATCGGACTTGGTATCCAACCGAATTCCCTAAGACTTCGCCTCTTTCTTTTGCTACACGATCCGCAACACTGATTGCTGCTAGACGGCGAGGTTGCGTGCAGACAATATTGCAAACAGCCCCATTCCCACTTTGAATGAATGAATCCAAGATAAGTTGAGGAATTTGGGTTGTTTTTCCAGAACCTGTAGCGGCCATACAGATGGTGACTTCATTATCACGGATATGATCAATGATAGTGTCAGCACGAGTAGATACAGGTAGTGACATCCTTGCATTCCGTATTCGTTCCATTGCTGGATCGACAAGGTAACCTTTATAGCGGGTGAGTAGTCTCTCGGACTTGTCTGCCATGACCTCTTGGTTATATCTGCGTAACGGAAAGCGTGAAGCAACGGTGACCCCAGTATCCGCAGATTTCATAGGCATAATAGCTGGCCGATTCCGATACAGTTTGCTCTTCTTTATGTCCGCATTCAGATCACGAAGTTCATCGTCAAGCCTATCGCTCATCTGAAAATAGACCTTGGGAGCTAGACCAAGGTCTGCGCCAGATTTGGCCGCCTCGACAAATGTTTTCCATAGTTCCCCGTCGCAGCTTTCCAAATACTGGGTTACATCAAGGTAACATGAGATCTGTGCGCTCTTCTTGGTAGCAGCGGATCCAAGACCAATTCTCCTACCTCCGACGGTCATAATAGCCTCCCAACCCCCATTTTTACGCACTTCTTGAAAGGTTATGTCAGGCTTACCAAAGTTGTATCGTCGACAGTAATAATCCATGAAATTTCGTGCCTGCTCGTAGTGCACGACGTCACCATTAGAAAGTGTAACCTCAGTCTGTGCAACTTGTTTGGGCCGCGATTTTGCAAGGTTATCAAGCTAGAGTGACCATTGAATATAGTGTTGCCTGAGTGTGGAAAAGACTTACTAGACCAAGCGTTTGCAGTTGATACACAGCGGACAGAGCTGCAAGCCTTTCTGATTCCTTTTTTGAGGAGTGATCCCCTGTTCCAACGACCGGCGTTTCCAAATGAATTGTAACGGTTGTCCTACATGACAGACAAGATTACACCTATGTCAGAGGTAGGAATGATTCCAACTGACCGCCATGTTTCAATCGCTTCGCCAGTTGTTCCATCAGACACATGTCCTTGAACAGATTTGTATGTTGGCATTTTATCACAGGCGACGGAGGCGAGGTTTCCCAAACTGGATTTAGGAGTTGCTTCATGTCTAGGCTTTATAAGGGAGGTGCGAAATGTATGTCGGATGTGCGCTTCATCGTGCATAGGACCATCAAGTGTCCTACGTAAGGTCAGCTTTGGGCCTCCTCGTTTCTTGAGGGAGCGAGACGAAGAACTTGATGCAGTGGGATGAGGGCGAGAACCTCGCTGTTCCTGCCGCGTCGATGGATGTGGTGCCATAGATGAGGCAGAATGAAAATCCTTGATACCTTTCGCTCGTCGTGAATGTGAAAAAGATGAAGTGCTAGGGGTGCCAATACGAGGCACCTTGGGGGATTGAGGCTTGGGCTGGTCTACGGATTGTTGAGAAAGGGACCGCTTAATTGAGTGGGTTGTAGGGGACGAGATGAAGCTTCGGGTAGGGTCAAATTGCATGAGGCGATGCCTTTGCCGTAACAAGAGAGCAAATCTCATAAGGAACGAGAGGCGGCAGCCAATCTGGGGGGGATATAGAGATAAGACACCATCTACCGTCAAATTTGAAAGCATGCTCCGCGCACCTGGACAAGCGAATAGACGACAACAAATTTTGGGATCGAAGTGATGACGCTCAAAAAAATTCGCCACAATGTCGGATTTTGCCGGGAATTAGAGTTAAAATTCTGTGCACAAGTAGCGTTGAGACGCATGTACACATGCGCACAGTTGAAGAACTACTTTTGTAAATAATTTAAATATTTCATCTTCAAAGACTAACTACACACAAAAACCCTCGAGATTTCGAAACCGGACAGGAATTCGAACTGTGGGACTTGGTGTCATGATACACACGTGATCTCCACTTATCAATATAATACTAATACTGTAGTCACCTAATGGTGGTGGTGGTGGACTTCAAAAGTCGATGCCAATTGCAAGGCGAAGATGGTTACCTGAGCGTGCTTGATTTTATTGCGGCTGGTAAGTACATGCACAACTCTGCTCGAGGTGTATCGAGACTATGTTCTTCAGATCCAGTATTAGTGGACGTCCCCCGTTCTAAGATTCAAGTCAATGGCCAATTTTTGGAGAACATTCAAAAATCACGTGCTAGTATAAGCCAGGAGATTGTGAACAATATCAATGATCATCGATCAACGTTCAACATGCATTCATATGTCCCCAGTCCATTCCCACCCCCTTTTACCTCTAGGAATGACGATGCCGCCGTCGATGCTGCTCGCAAGCGCATAAGAACTGACAAGCCCCGTCGTGCCATCTCTCTTCCTATCCTTGAGTATTGGTCTCAGTCCAAGACCCCACGCTCTCCTTCGCAACATATCACAGAGCCTATTCAAGGCCCCTCAAGTTCTAATTCAATATCTCTCGACTCCGCCTCTTTAAATACCTCCGACTCATCTACTGACAAATATAAATGGGCTGTAGTATATGAAAATCAAAGGGGGTGAGTGAAATCTGCTCGGAATCTACTGGGTATTTGACAACGCATTAGTATAACCTTGTTTTCTAATCCCTACTACTCACAACGTAGCTTGCTTCCTTTTGATCCTCCTCCCTTCACTATACCTAATGCGTCTCATTCATCAAAGCAAGCTAACATCTCATTGGAAGACTATCCCTTACCAGATGGTACTTGGAGATGGGTTTCCAAGTGTTGGATGATTGACATGCGCTCCGACACTGGAGAAGTCCAGCACGACGGCTTCGAATACAATTGGATGTTTCGCACCCATAAATGGAGCGCAGAAGTTGGTTCATTAAGTGCTGGTGGTTGGGTGCGTAGGCGACGATGGATTAGGCTTATGATTAGGCCGGCGGTACTTCAGATTCGTGCTGACGTGATATCTGAAGGCCAGAGTACATTCAGCGTTCCAATCAGGACCATGTGGTACCACCAATCGGCTGCATCCTCGTTGTCTCATCTCACAAATATTCTTCAACATGATGTGCAGCATCAAATTCTGGACACCGATCTGGGATGGCAGAGGGAAGATGTCGAAGGAAACTGGCAGAAGTGTTGTTCACTCATGAAAGATTTGGGACGAGATGGCCGAAAGCTTGAATTGTGGAAAAAGTGGTTGCTTGAAGGACGGTCTGTCGAGATGAACAAGGACAAAGTCCTGCACACAGAACTGGCAGGCGACATAACATCTGATGCGGCTGATATATCAACTGCGAAACAATTGCCACCTCCGTCAAAAGAACATCTTGTACCAATTCTGCGTTTACATGTATGTTGTGAGGTATCCGAGTTTGTGCTTCACTAAGTTTTCTGCACAGGGCGACGCACTGTTGCATTCCTTCATATACCCAGAATCTCGTGCCAAACTTGTGGATATGTTTAGAGAAGCAGGACTTCTTCATGTACTGGAAACTTCAGGAAGCGGGTTGTCGGCGAGTGCTGTGGACTTCTGGAGTTATGTTGATAGGAAGCATTAATTCTCATTTTCCGCGAATTGTCCACGTGCTTCCATGGTTTGTCCACG
This sequence comes from Termitomyces sp. T32_za158, assembly GCA_018857265.1. NCBI lineage: Eukaryota > Fungi > Basidiomycota > Agaricomycetes > Agaricales > Lyophyllaceae > Termitomyces > Termitomyces sp. T32_za158. The sequence goes on along the minus strand of JABAJZ010000009.1, from coordinate 6,892 downwards.
TGTCGCCAATTGCAGGAGGGAATATATCACATGTGATTTGACTGACTATCGACTCTCGAGGCATAAGTTTGGTTCTCCGTTACCGTCGTGAATGGAATATGAATTCCAGGTCATGGTTCCACAGTCACCCAGTCCAAGCAGCCCTCAGAACATATGTTCTCTCTCTTTCCCTCTCCTTGGGACCTTCGCTCCTTCCCTTTATCACCCCATTCCTCACCGGTAGATCTCGCAAAACAGACTTCCAAGCTTTCATACGAATTCTGCGGAGAGAACTGGGGCATGATGGCTTTGCATTTGCCATGACACTGTCAGTTGGAGGTGGGCTTGTTCTACGTGAACTCTGGGCTGCCCATGATAGCATGCCCGAACAGCTTGAAGCATTGCCGCAACAGAAGAATTTCTTTGCAGGCCTTTCACCTTCCCAAAAAACATTCATTGCCAACGTGGCATCTTCTTCGCTTGGATTATTCCTTTTACAAGCAGGAAGACAACGTTCTTACCGTTTACGCGACAAGTTGCTCCCTCCGGCAAAAGTCACCCTTGCCTCAACACCACCGACATCGACACCGAAGTTGAGAATTCGGACCTCAGATACTCTCGACCTCACTCTTTTGCTACTAGTTCGTGCAGCGGACTCAATACTTCAGGACTACATACAAAGGACCGCACCCCAAAAAAATGGAACGAGAGTGTCGCAGGAAAATGTCGCAGAGGCAGCTACGATCTTGACATCCCGTATAGACGGATTTATTTTCTGGGCTTGTAGCGCTAGGTGAATCATCATGTCGTCCATCGAATACTTTGTTGAACACCTGGTCAGGATCATGTGGTGCTTTTTCTACGAACCCGAACGGTGTGTCTGCGTGGTACATATATTTGTGGACAGTTTTTGACATCATATAGACTTCCAAAGTCATATGTCAAGTGGATAGCGACCCTGGCCAATCTAGACGGCCGTGTCATTCACACTTTGCAGCTCCTACGAGAAGGGGGGTGGTCGTACATCAAGGGCTCTGCAGTCCATTCCACCGTCCTTACCGGATTATCTCGGGAACTAGGACATAATACATCCTGGGGAGACCCCACGCTGGTCCCGGCTTACGGTGGGGTGGTGGCTGACGCCGTATGGCAGTCTCTTGGTGTCAAGAATCGCCCTGGAGTTGGTGGAATTCCTTGCGAGATCGTCCACGGATCCACTGGTTCGCGTTTTGGACTGGAAGGAAGTTGTACGGCTAACTCTCTAATCCGTGGTGTTTTGGCTTTCCTGGAAGCGATTGCTATATATTTACCGGTCCGTTCTGACCTTCCTATATCTGTAACGGTTAATTAACTTGAACGGTTTTCAGACTCATTTTATTCCCATTCTTCTCACCCGTCCTCGCACTCTACTCAACGCACGTAGAGCATTGACTACGCTTTTCGGAGCCGTGCGAAGTGCGACCTTCTTATCTAGTTTTGTGAGCTTGTACTGGTTTTCAGTGTGTGCCACCCGTTCACTTGTTCTGGCTCGTCTCTTTCCCTGGATTTCTCATGATTTCTGGGATGGTCCTTTTGGATGTATACTTGTCGGTAGCCTGATGTGCGGGAGTAGTATATGGATTGAAAATGGTCGCAGGAGGGGAGAAATGGCATTATACGTTCTCCCAAGAGCGGTCCGTGCTTGCCTACCAGACGCTTTGTTCAAAACACGTAGGAGAATGGCGCGTTCGATCGAACAGTCAGTTCTTTTTCTTTCTTTTACCATTGTCTTCAATCTCTAACCATGATTTCGACAGGCTTGCTTTCGTTGTATCTATCTCTACCCTAGTGACAGCAGCAATTCATCGACCCAATACCCTTCGTGGTTTATCCCGCTGGACACTGTCATTCATACTCAATGGACCGAGGACTAGGTTTTGGAAGGAGAAACGTCGTGATTCTAATGCAACAATTATCTTGTCTAAGGACTTGACTGAAGACGTAGATACATGAGATACCCCTTCATCGAGTATATCCTGATCAGAAATATCTAGCATACTTATTAGCCGCTCCAGAGATAGAATACATGATCATAGAAGGAACAACTTCCTATGGTAGTGTTTTGCACGTGTGACGGATCGAAGGACCAATCTACACCATAAGCCATGGACTTGTGCTCTGTAAAGTGTTTCGTGACATGACCTTGGCTAGCCAAATCGTCGAAATTGAAGTGAACAATTTTGACTCCGTCGTGCATGCATGCAACAAGTAAATCTTCCTTTCGATCCCAAGAAGGATGCCATTTGACGCGCCATGCACCTCCGCCAATATCCACGTTGGTCAATGGGGTCAAGGGTTTTCGGGTGTCGAAGAGCCGTACAGTGTTGTCATAACTTTGGGACGTCACTTATGACTTATGCCGCTCGATGTAATTTCCTCACCTTCCGACTGCGATGAGGTTCTCTAGATGAGGGTGGCTTTGAACCGAAGTTATACCTGCATCAAAACTAGAGATACTTTGAAGCTGGGCATCGACCGTGTGATGGATGAGAATACCGTTTGTTGTTGAAAATAGACTGCGAGAAACCTTGACGGATATCCCAAGCCCGCAATCTAAGGTCGTCGCCACCTAGATTTTGAAAATGGATGTGGATTTCATTCTGTAACAGACATGCGAACTAGCCTACCTGAATAGATGATGTTTGTATTCCAGTAATCCCACGCAGCAATCCAGGGCTCAAAGTCATGTGCATGCCATGAATTTGACAACAGAAGACCCGATTCAGAGGGGGAGAGTAAGCAAAGCGAGCCGTTCGAGAGAGAGACAACAAGGGACCCTAACGCACTTCGAAAGCACAAGTAAGTATGAGGCCTTCATGTAACCTGAGTCCTACATTCCAGCAGTTCTACGATTCGACCAATCCAATGACAAACATAAGGTCTCCGTTGAGGCGCAACGAATGCTATCGACTTGCTTCAGCAGTTTCTAAAATTAGGTTTGACTAAGTTTTCTTTCTGGACTGATTCAAATCGGCATTAATACTTCATCTGCTTGCAATTCGTGTAGAGTGATACTGCCATCTGAGTCGGCAATGCCCAGCATAGGACTCGTAGATGCTGATCTGTGAGACCTTGATTCTGATGTTAAGATCGGCCGCTTTTCCATTGCGCCAAAAATATTAGATACCACTTCATGTCCAAAACAGCAGGCAAATCAATAGATTGAACGTGGTTGCTAACATACAGAGTTGGTACCAATAGAAAAGATGGATATAGCAACCTCTTACAACCCGCGTGTCGATGAACTATCGAGCTGCAGAACCAGACACTGGCCACGTCGCGATTGTGAAGCAGAGGATTCGGCAAGTACAGTGGGGATGCGGCTTGTTTCCAGTTTATAAGTTCCACAGACGACTATGTCTAAAGCATTTGGATGGGGACAGAATTCAACGGCATCAGCAGGATAATTTGTGTCAAGACTCATATGGATGGCGTTCAAAACACTTATTTATTACGTAAACAGAACAGCCTGTTAGACGTCGACGTCACGGTCTGCGTGAATCGACTCGAAGTGCATTACATGGATTTCGTCCAAGGCCTTGATCCTTCTAAACTTGTTCTTGCAGAGACGGTTCTTTCTTTTTACGCTGAGTCGCACTCACACATTCATCAAATCTTTCTAGGTTCTATCTTTCGCCGTCAGCCCATTCGCCTCCCCGCCCTATAATTTGGCCATTTTTCTCTTTGGCATTTATTCTCAAGAAAATGCGGAAGCGATTCAGTCGTTGCGAATCGTGAGTTGTTTGTCCATCGTTACTTTGAAAGCGGTCCATCTTCGCACTTAGTTCACTGGTTTTGTTGGAGTGTCAGTTGTTCTCGACATAGTGTGGATGTCCATAAATGAACAAAATAATTTCATCAAGTTGCTGTCCATATTGATTTTGCTACTGAAGGTAACCTTTGTAGAGTTGTCCTGGTCTCTATTCACGCCTGTTTAGGTCCCGACTTTCTTCGCTTTGGGTCTTAACCTGCGTCACCGTGGGGCAGCTTTTAATGGCCTCGGAGGATCAGACCTCAATGGCCCTACTAGTAAGATTCAACATTTGCTGGCAAATGGATCTATCTAATCGACCAAAACAGTCTGGTCAATGCCAGGAGGATTCACATCCGGTGGTAGGGAAGGCTACCAGACTGTCGATGAAGAACGTACAGCCAATAACTCAAGACCCCCAGCACCCGCTCCTCTGTCTACTGCACCACCAACACAGGGAGCATATCAAGTGGCTTGATCATGCATCACATGGCTGAGACTCACTCAGCATCAATTCCCCCTGTTGTTGATTCCGTATACAGTTTTTGATACTCAACATTCTGGCGTTTGATAGATAAAGTCTGAGAACAAATTATCTACTTCACTTTCGTTACTTTGATCACTGTGAGCCGTTTCGGAGATGTTGTCGCTCAAGTCCTCGATGATATCTTCAACTATTTCCAGATAATTTTTGTTGCTCTGTTCTCGCTTTCGGGAATACATCCATGGGCAATCAAGCGATTCGCAAAGGACCGGCTCGGTTGCCAGAGAACTGCAGCACGTTGCGCATATTTGTTGAGCGACTTTGATTCGCTGCTCATTCACTTGGACGCGACTACTCAATGTTGCTATAGTTTCTTGAGGTGTAACGAAGTAGCAATCGTCGCATAAGCCTAATGAATGGTTGGATAGGTTTCCATCGGTCTGAAAAGAACGCATAGAACCTTGCGTAGCTGGGTCTCCACAGATTAAACACTGAGAACTGGAGAAGTGTTCTTCGATGTTCAACAAATTATCGGTCTCCGCTATTGCTCTGGTCTTTGTCGGGGAGATCGTTGAGTTGTAATGATGCGGTTTTGGCATTTCCTCGAACCATGCCCTCACGTCTGCTCCCACCAGGTTGAATATTCGTTCTAAAGGTGGGATCAGAACTCTGTTGATGTAATACATAGCGTCTAATTGCATTCGACTGCGAACGGTAAGAAGACGACAAGATAACCAAAAATTGAGATACCTATCATTCAGCATTTCCAGCGGATCCACTGCCCTGTCGACGAGTCTGGTGCCAGGCGGGCCTCTGATGATTACATATGGCACGCGTTCCGCGTATTGAGGTTCGTTCGTAGGATCTTCCAACATACGTTTGGCCGCAACCACAGCTCCAGGTGGCGGCGGACCTTGGTTACTGAAATTTCGCAGTCAAACAACGAGGGGAAGCAATGTGATCAATGATTACCTGTAAGTCCCCATTCTGACTTCCTTAGCGAAGATATAATCCTGGATCGAAATGTTATCTTGTAGCAATTTTGTCCACGAACTACGACAATATTCTTTTACTGCACTGAGGTCCTGTGACCGGAAAAGTATTCTGTGGGAGTCATTTGAGTAGAGAAGAGAAGGATCGTGAACAACCCTACTTGAGGGTCACTTCGACCATCTTTCTTTGGGCAGGGATACCATCTCGACGAACAGTTTCGATGCCCTTAGCGTCAAAAATAGGATTTTTGTCATCCACGTTTTCATATTTGAAGCCAACGTATCGCTTTTTGGCCATGAGCACACATGGGTGAAAAACCTTGTTAAATGGTTAGTGTACGTAACTCAAGGGCTGGTAACAAATCAGGTGCCTTCTCAAATTTCAGCTTTACAGGTGCAGGATTCAAAGCGGTAATGGTATCTGCTATGTCTTGTCCAATGCGAAAAGCTTGCTCCTTCGTCTTCCCCCGTAGATGTCTTTCCAGAGCGTGAAAAAAGGGATACTTTGGCGCTAGTCAGAAAGAAACGTACGCGAAAATGCTATCCGTGTCACCATAAACTACCTACTCATTTAACTCAGATCAGTCATCTGATCCAGCCCCAACATTGCGCGCACATACCTCTGCTCCCCATTTTTTTGTGGAGTTTATGAGCATTATGGCCTATAATCTCTCTATGAGAATGAAGGAACATCTAATACAACGTACCTTTTCCAGCGTTTCCCGCCCGCTCTGAACTATACTGTCTGCGATCTCAACAGCAGGCATGCGGCCAGAAAATGTAGCACTGGTGTACCCATAGGTGACATTAGCAATGTATTTAAGACCGAGCTGCCGCGCGTCAAGGACCCGTCGCAGTACCTGTGTTTAAATCAGCATTGATACCAGGAATGATCAAGAAGTAGTAACCTGGTCGTTCTTCACACTCTTCATTGCTTGTTTGACCATCACTCTGGTTGTAAGAAGCTCAATCAACATCCGGCCCAAAAGGCCTTTTCGAACGTCACGTTTTACGTAGATCATGCCGTTGGGAGCGACTGGGACAAGTGGTTCAAACGAGTAGCACCTTTGGAAGGAAAACGATGTACCCTGGATATGGTCCGAAAGAGACGCTAGAAGCCCCGGAGGAAGCTCGAGATCGACGACACCAAGCTTATTGTGCCCTTGGAAGTCCTTGGCGCGTCCAAGGCAAGTCGAGTAACAGTAGTTATACGCGATCATGATGGAAGGGTAGAGGGATTGGAAGTCGAGCACTACAAGAGGACTCGAGTAAAACGAAGATGCAGGCTCCATAATGAGCGGCATGCACTCTGCAGCATTCTGTCTTCCAACCTAAGGAATTTAGAGAGGCAAGGAGTCAGTATATGAAAACCTACATCTTGCCTGCTCGGGGAGAGCAACACGAAGCTTTCTGGTTTAGCAATTCGAAACATGAACGATTCCACTTTGAACTGAGAGCCCCGACTTATTACCGAGAAAAAGTCTACGCCAAAGACACGGGCAAATTCCCTATGAAGCCCTTTTCAACTGACATGCAAGACATTGAAGTAGTTGTGCTTACGCAGTCTTCGTAATCAAATCAGAGGCGTTTACAATCTCTAGAAGTGCAGATGTTCTCGTCGAAAGATACTGTATTAGGGTTATCCGA
>JABAJZ010000008.1:1758-78875 GCA_018857265.1 Termitomyces sp. T32_za158 | reverse complement strand
AGTCGCTAGAGCACCGGTAAGCATGTTGACAGATGACATCAAGCTGGAGAACAATCTGTGTGTCATTCAATGAGGAAGCACCGCTCTTGAGATTGCAAGTAGTTGCTAAAGCTCCGTTGCAATTGACATTCGTACGAGGGAACAATCCTATGGAAGCATTGACAGGATGGCCTTAGCATGCGAGGTACGATGATTCATCTTACCAGTCCATGTTGCGCAGACGGAGCCAATCAATGCAAGAAGAGTGGTTGTATTCGAAAGGCCGACCTTCATGATGGGTCTGGCGATGTGCGGTGTGTGAGACAATCGATTGAGGCTTGGTCGGTGAAGTTCCCGTCATTGACAATACCGTAAAATCGAAGGATCGTCGCCCGCCCAGCTTGAATATTCCCGCGCCTAGCTCCCCCACCACTCCTACACCGGTCACTGCCAAAACTACGGAAGCTGTGCATGCCAAGCCGGTTACTGAATATGAAGACAGGTAAACCGTGGCTAACGCTCAAGGGCTGCCTGGAATGAACGTTGTGAGCCCACTCCATCTTGATATGCTCGCCAATGCTTGCACAGCTGCTTGCCGCCCAGTTGATTATGAGTGGCGTCGTTCAACCTGCCGGTGTACCTCCTGCGAAGAAATCTGTTCATCCGGGAGATGCGAGGTCCTGGCGTATACCGAACAGTGCCAAATATCCTCGGAGCGCTTTACAGAGCAGTGGCTTAATGAAAAGTGCCACTCTCAAGAGTGCTGATCTTCCCGGTGCTAGTTTGCCAAGTGCTGGGTTGAAAAGTAGTGGATTGGATGTTGCTGGCGCGGCAACCCCATGAGAGGAAGATTTCGATCTCGAGATGCTGAACGACGTCCCGGCTTGGTTGAGAAGTTTGAGGTTGCACAAATAAGTATACATTGTGTTTTGATAATTTGATATGGCAGGAGATGGTCGTAATGGACGCCACTCTCGAAGCCAAAGGAGTTGCCGCACTTGGGGCCCGGCGCCGTTTGCTGAGGATGTTTGAACATGCTAGGAAGAAGATGGGTATGGATGACCCAGGCAGGGCTACTCCAACAACTAGCGCACCTGTTACTGATACCGCGTCATCCACCACCGTAACTACCGAGCAACCAACAACGTAGTGCTGCTCCCCCTTCAACTTAGCTTTCACTCACTTCCCTTGTTTTTGTCCCGTCGTCTGTTCGTGTCCCAAAGTTCTGCCCCAGCAGCCAGACTGTTGTGTTTCGCTCTTAGCTACAACCTGCAAATAATATCGCATCCGTTTATCATCCTCAAGTATAAGTGATTGGAGGATTTCGTTTCTCAGTCAAAATCCATTTCTCCCCATTTTATCAGTCCAAAGGAGGTTAGCCGGGACGCGTGCGCGACTCGATCAGGGCTGCTAGCGCTGACTTTCATAACTTTCATCTCTCTCAGCCCCAGTAGAATTTTCCCCCTTCTTCCTTCGACGTTGCTTGAAGCAGCATACATACTTAAGAATGGCAGCGCCTGACGCGACGCCTCCGGCTCTAAATGTGACAGAAAGCCCGCATAACTCGGTGCCTTCTATCCGGATTCGGTCTGAGGCAGAAACCAGCCGCATTCACAACGTCTCCAAGGCGGCCGTATCAACCAATCCGCGACCTCGAAAACCATCGACTACAGGTTTAACGAATGATAATGACAATGCAACGTGGGGCTCTAATTTTTGGGTCACGCTAATCGACCCACAGGTATGTTTCAAGGTCGTGTCACCTTTGGAATCAATAATAAATGGCTATCTTCCAGAGCCAGTCAACCTTTTTCGCCTGCCCGGCGACTGGGCAGGTGAGCTGGGATCCGCCTACTGGAAGTTTCGTGTATGTTGAGATCATCTTTTACAAGTCGACATCTTGACGCGAGGAATGATCCAGACTACCTCCGAGCGAGGAAGGAGAATGGTGGGAGCTGTCCGATGAGACTCGTGGTGGGATACCGTATTATTATCAGACAAAAACTGGGGCTACAGTATGGGAAAGACCAACGGGATTTGTCATTCCGTTAGGCATCATTCAGGTCAATCTAGCCCTCCAAACATTTCCTTCTTATTCATGAGATCTTTCAGAACACAACTTTAGGTCGCAGATTGTCACAGACGACGCGATTTTCTGTGTCTTTCGAGGAAAAGTTAGATACAGGTAAATCTTCGTCTGGTAATCGACGATCGCGACAACAGGGTAGCGAGCCGGATCCTCTGCGTGAATCTAGCACTTTTCCCTTGCGACAAACGCATTGTAGTCAACCATCCCCTCGTAACATTAATTCAGGAGTTCAAGGTTCGACCGAGACGCGCGTCGCTCATACCGTATCAATTCCTCCAGCACAGCAGTTGACTCCCATTCCCAGCTCAGATGCTTCCGCCCCGCCTTCACCCTCAGAGAAGTCCATAACATTGAGACCTACTATAACAACCGAAGACGAATCTCTGGTTGCGTCAAGACATGAACTACCCACCAACTCGAGTAGCCCTGATGCGATCTCGCGAGCTCGGGCCAAAACTTCGTCCTACATCTCTCATAGACCTCAACAACCACAGAGTCTTACGGCTGCTTTGGAAAAGATCTCGATCTCACACTCCGATAACGGGCATGGTAAATCCCCCACACAGTCACCAACTAGTGTGTCAAGCAAGAAGGCGACAGCGAGTAGTCAACATCAACAGGTTGACATTACCTCAGACCAGGGCATGTCTCAAGCTAACGTCTTACCATCTCAACACCCTTTTCCTGTCACGAATACCCTCGAAAGGCAAACACCTTCAGGCATAACGGTCGGAGGGAAGGGTATCAGTAATCCAATGCCCAACTATGGTGAGACTACACTATAATCATAGTAGGATGCCTTTTTCATCTTCTGTATAGCTGCCGCCTTACAAATGAGTCCTGTAAAGAACCGCGCCAATGGGCAGCCCATTCCAGTACAGCCACGTATACCTTCGTTGTCCAAACATTTGGCGTCTTTTGATTCTCAGTATGCTCAGAATTTCCGACTTATTCGATTATGTTGATGTTTTGCAGTACTCGTCCCGTATTGCCCGATGATCTCGTCACAGATATCAAGCAATTCTCTGAATCTGAATTTGCTCGACAGTACTTTTCTACACATCGTACAGGTTTCATTTTTAGACGTAGGGTCCCTGTCGCTCAGTTGATGGTCTGGCAGAAAGTCAGTTCCACATTCGTTTTTGTTTGCGAGTCAGCACCTAATATCACTCTAGGCACCGCTCGGTTCTCCTTTACTTTCGTTGAATCGATCGTTGGCCAAAAATGCAGTGAAAACGTTCAGAGTCATCCAACATCTGATGGGAGATCGAGAACGCGAAAGAGGCTCTGTTCATCGATTGCCGACAGAACAGACCTTGTCTCCCCAAAACACAGGCAATACCTCCAGTGTATCACTTCCAGGGAACTCCCTTAGCTTGTTGGAGGAGGAGCGCTGGTTGCTTGGTGAAGGACTGACACACGGAGAACTAAGGGATGAGATCTATTGCCAGCTGATGAAACAACTGACCAGAAATCCCAGCGCGTAAGTCGAATGTCTTGTGCGCTCCGATGACCAATAATCGCTTTGCTTATCTCTTTTAGAGAGAGCGTTTTCAAGGGATGGCAATTGTTATGCGTCGCTCTCATCACCTTCCCACCGTCCAAAAATTTTGAAACATATCTATCTTCGTTTTTACAACAACATACCGTTCAACATGAAGGCAGAGTCGATGTTATGGCGAAGTACTGCTTACGACGACTCGTCTATATCTCCAAAAAGGGTCCGCGTGGGAAGCCTCCTTCCTTGGCTGAAATAGAGACGGCTTCAGTAAGGCATGGTAATTCCCCATGTTGCCTCTGACGAAAAATTCCAGGACTCTGCTTTCAATCCTTCAACCTTTGGAGAAACTCTGGATGCTATTATAAGATTACAAGAACGGAAATATGCGCAACAGAAAGTCCCTATTATTCTACCTTTCCTAGCGGATGGTATCCTCGCTTTGGGTGGACTGAAAACGGAAGGCATTTTTCGCATTCCAGGTGACGCGGACTCCGTTTCAGAATTGAAGTTGAGGATCGACCGGGGCTATTATACAACGGATGGTGTCAATGATCCCCATGTCCTCGCATCCCTGATGAAGCTGTGGCTTCGCGAGCTGTGTGATCCTCTAGTACCAGAAGAGATGTACAACGAATGTATAACAAGCTCCAAAGACGCCAGCGCTTGTGTTCAGATTATTGAGCGCCTACCGACTATCAATCGGCGCGTTGTATTGTTCGTGATCAGCTTCCTTCAGCTATTTCTGGAAGAGAAGGTCCAATGTCTTACAAAGATGACGCCCGCTAACCTGGCCCTCGTTATGGCACCTAATTTGCTGCGATGTAATTCAGACTCTGTGTCTGTCGTATTCACCAACGCTCAGTGAGTTGTCAGTCACTACTCAGGTCTGTCACTACTTGCTGATCGAGCTCGTGTGCTTCTCCAAGATATGAACAAATTTTTGTATACAATCTGCTACTTCATCTTCGGTGCGGGGAGGTGGATCCAGACTTTATCCCTGCTCATGGCCTTGGAAGTAAATCTTCCTCAGCCCGGCCCCGTTCGGCAAAATCTCGAACCCGTCGTCCTTGATACGTGCTATACATATCAGTATTCAAGTAATACTCATAATCTATGCCTTGACATATCGATATATAAGAATTGTGTTCAATAAAGAATTACGTGCGTGTAAACCTTTCTAATCTTCTTGCTGTTGAGAAGCATCTGCTCTAAGGCCAAAGCGTTGTCGGTTCAGTATCCGACCTCTTTTCTTGGGCTGGCCAGATGAATCTCGGTCAAGACCCGGAGCGCCGCCGTTCTGAGACTGAGAGCCTTGTAGATTCGAATTCAGCAGACCGATAAGAGAACCACCATCCTCAGAACCCCAGTCGTCTTTTAATCCAAAACTCCTCGAGCGCGCTCTGTGAGTAGATCTCTTCCCTGCGCTTTCCCTGCCTTGCTCTTCAACATCTATCTGTTGTGATTTGCCTTGACCGAACTCCCCGTCTTTGTTCCTATGAGTGTTTGTCTTGGAACTCGACATACCAGAAAGATACTCCTCATCGTCAAGACCCCAGTCATCCATGAAATTGGACTGTTTCGAGGCTGTTCTTTGTATCACGGATGTCTTCCCTCCAACAGCTTTGGTGACATCCATGTTGATTGGTTCGTCCTGGCGAGAATCGAAGCTGTCTTCCCAAAAGCTATCTGTTGGCTGCGAACTTGATGCGCCACCCTCAAAGCTTGTGTTCTCCAACGGTCGCTTGACTCCATCAGATATTTTCTCCATGGCAGATTCTCTTCTAGGCCGCGAGCTCCATTGATCGAAGCCCCACTCATCATCGCCTTCGTCCTCAGGATGAAGTGACTTCCATTCATCCCATCTGGCATCTTGTGACGATGCATTTGCTCGACTGGATAACGCAAGCTTCTCAATCTGGGCCAAGATGTTCAGCACCTCGTTGCTTCCAACTTCTGTTTCTTCAGTCCAAAGATGTTTTTCGCCTATTTCCCTGCGAAGTTGCTCTACGAGTCGACGAGTCGGCACTGAAACCTTGACGCCATTCAGCTGCATCTCCTGGAGTGCTTCCAGCACACCTGTCAGATCTTGAAAACATTTCCACCGCGTCTCAATAAGCTGATGATATGCTTGAGAGGAACATCCGAAAACATAAGAGGCGATTGAAAGATTGCGCGCATGTTCAAACATAGATAGCGCAAGATGAGGATCGTTGAATTTTTCACGGAACGTCTGCATGATCAAAGCCACCAAATAAGGGTATGTAGGTGGCTGGAGCATAGGGAGCTCTCCTTTAACTCCAGATGAAGCGGCCTCCAATATAGCTTTCTGGGCTGCTGCTTCGTACCGCTGGGACTCTGCAAAGACAGCATCTGTCGCCCATTCAAGAAGTTCTTGATCAGTTGTAAAGAGGTTGATCACTTCTTTCTGACGATCCAGCATATCATCCTGCTCCGTCGACCATTTGAGTCGTTTTGGGTACTTCCGCAGCTTTCCAATAAGGTCGTCAATTCCGTCCAATCCTACACCAATGGCAGAATCATTAGGTAACAGGCTTTTCTCTTGAGCCGTAGCTGCATCGAAAATCATGGCGAACATTTCGTTGAACGCGTTGGATTCTCGAGCTGTCATGGCCTGCCGAGGCCGAGGTCTCCGTTGAACAACATCGCCCGCGACAGGGCTTGTGTCAGAAAAGGATTTATCCCAAGATGAACTAATCAAACAGAAGTCAGCAGGTACTCTTGCAGGAACTTATTAAGCTAGCTGACAGAGTCTGCTGAACGCTGGTAGGACCACTCAGAAAGAAGCGTGATGAATGGAAATGTCGAGACGAAGATATCTTAACTAAGCTGATATCAACGTTAAAACGGGTGATGTAGAAGGTAAAAACATACTGGACTCGAAAGACCTTGAAGTGGCTGTAAGAGTGCATCGGCTGAACATGGTGAGCAGACAAATTTCAAACAACAAATATAGCTGCTTGACATCATGGTTACATAACCGAGTAAAGTTCGGCTAAGGCGTGTTACAGACAGAATATACAGTCGTCCCATTGCTGGTTGCACGTATAGTTGTATACTAACTGTAGCCACGTAACAAGATGTTCCATAAACATCGGAAAAGAATCATAAGAAATAACAGTGTCAACTCGAAAATGAGACTTCTTATCCTCCTAATTAGCCAAATGCCCATAAAAATAAATGCTATGCCATGATGGCTTCAAGTCTTGTACCTGCTATTACTAAAGGAAGGTTGCAAACTATGAGGAAAACCTATGCTTACAAGAAATCCAGTCCCGTTCATCTAATTGTACTTCAGGTGTCAGTTGATTTGCATCTTACCTAGATGCCTGTATAACGTCACAGTTACATTTGTCGTAGAATACTTACTGTTGAACTTCCTCAGAAGGAAGCCGGATGTTCAGGGTGCCACAAACAGGGATCATCGTGGTGTGTCACATTGCAGTTTCAACGAACCGCGTGGCGACACATCCAATGTTGGTTTAATGAACTTTGAATTCTGATCAATTTATCAGAGTACATGATTGTCACACCAAACATAAGTTTGATCCTCTACAATCCTCCCAGCTGTACAAGGCACCCAGAAAAATAACATAGACTTGCTCAATAGGTTGAACATGTATTCAACATCTGAAGTCTAAATATAGCACAGGGATCTGGGTATGGTTGCATACCAGCATCATGCCAACCTTGAAGTCAACAATGTCAGATGATGAGAAAATATAAGATTACATGTCTTTAGACCTGCACTTTTTGTTTTGTTCATTTCTTGGTTTTACTCTTTGACAACTGTTTTTTTTTAGCCCCGTTCTAGATACAACACCAGAGACGACAGCTTCTTTTACATCAATTCAATTGATAGCAAAGGTCTGTTCCTTCACCATCCAAAACAAGAATACTATCTAAGTTCTTTGGTTCTGATAGCTAACCTTTACTGGCTGACTGATTTACATTGCCTTTTTTTTTTATATGCTTTTATTTGCTGCGGTATCATATTGAAATCTGAGTGCATAAATTCTCCTGATCAGTAGGTAGTCCAGAAATAAACATCATCAGTATGTAATGCACACAATTCCCTATGGTGGGTCCAAGGCGTACAAGGAGTTTCCAAAGAAAGGAATGGCTTACAAGCTCCTTTGATAGCTAGTTCTGTGCCAACTTCACCCTTAAGGGTAGGTTCTCACCCTTCAATTCCTCACCTTCGAGAGTGGGAATCATCACCAAGCATGCTTCCCTACGCAGGCGTTCGAGTTGCGGCGTCGGAAGGAGCTCAAAGTTACTGATGATTTCGACTGTGAGTGACTGCACCTCGTGCAAGGCGAATCGCCACCCAATACAAGCCCTGATACCCCCAGCAAATGTCAATCTAATAATTACGTCAAGAATTTCCGGAGAAGATGAAGAGGAGAAGTACAAATTTCCATAGACACCAAGAGTTGGTCCTCTTTTCTCGTCAGTTTTCCTTAACCACCTCTCCGGATTGAAAACGTCTGCATCCTTGCCGAAAACGTCCTTGTTTCTGCACCATATATCTCATTCTCAAATGGTCCAGAACAGTGGGAGAGTGAAGCAAACCTATGGTATGCCGCAATGGATAGTATGACCTTCAATCCTTTTGGTATTGGCAAATTATCCAAGGACTGGCCCGATGCCGTCTTTATGGGTGTAGATAGCGGTAATACATCATCTTTTGCTGCTTGACGATAATTCTGATAAAGAGCAGGGTGAAAGCGCATTGACTCCTGCAAAGAAAGAGATTAGGTAGTAGTTTTTTGATATAGAAAGTTACAGATTACCTTGAGGATGGCAGCCAAGTACTGCATGCTATCCAAATCATTCGCGGTGAAAGAAGAATACTTGCGACCACTAGAAATCTCAGTGGCCCGGATTTCGGCTCGTAGACGGTCCTGGAATTCAGGGTGCCGAGCAAGTTCAAGCAAAATCCAACACAACGAAGTGGCACTTGTCTCATGTCCAGCTAACAAGATAGTCCTATTGTCACAATTAGGAGAAGATTCTGATGGATGGATGTGAGTCGTAAGATACCGCATTTGCGCCAACATCTCTTCATCTGTAAGCTTGGTAGCCTCATCCTCTGATGCGTTAGCTTTTACTGGAAGCCGTCAGACTGATCGACAAAATAATAGAGGTCAAATTCACCTAGAAGACTCAAAATGTCCCTATTGTTCCTCCCTTGTAGAAGGGCACCAGCCTTGGACTTGACCAATGTTCGCGCTACCTCGTTTGCGAGTTTCGCCGTGTGGCGTGCATGAACGAGGTTCCTTCTCCTGGAAAATCTAGACATGAGTTGAAGAACCCAGACAGGAAATATGGTCTGCATGAAGATAGAAGATTTAGGAGGGGAGCCCAAGGTATCCGACCTGTCAATAGTTTGAGTGTTGCACCACCGAAATACCTCTTCTACACACATAAGTCCAAAGTAGGCTGTCATAAATTCATTGTTTGCCTGGGACAAGGCACCAAACTCGTAATCGAAGGCAGCTTAGCAAGTTTCTCAGTATCTTTGATCATTAGAGAGGTTGATAGTATCTACCTTGTCCGATGGAATCCATCGTAGCTCGCGACAGCCACGATGCAACATTTAATTCAACTGTTTCGTCAGAAGAGTTCGCCAGAATATCAGTCCATTTCTCAGTCAGCTGACTACACTGAGTTCTCAAAGTCCAAACAATATCTAGTGACCTTACCTCCCCTCCTACTTGTTGGAATATTGGGATGAAAGCCTTGGACTCAGGGGCTACCTATCCGTCAGATGGACTTGAGATTCATGGGAACAGACATGTGCTTACCTCCAAAACCAGGTAACATGACTTTCCTCTGCCTCTTATGTATGTCTCCTACATGGCGCTAAATCAAACCACATCCCCATGGGCGCATGTTTCGTACCATCTGCCCATAAGAGTCCCCGCCCCATTAAAACACGAGATATTTCAGTCCGTTCCGGCCATTTCGAAAAACTATATCCTACAAGAAAGCGTCGAAGAACAGACAAGATATCGTAAAATGGAACGGACCTGATGTATGGAATATATGTTGTAGGGCCTTGGGGTCAGATATTAGAAGACGATCTTCCTTTGTTTAAATGATGATTGGAACAAGATATCACAATTTCAGGGAAATACCAACCCCGAATGGCCCTTTAATACGAACAACATCGCCGAATTGACGTTGATACTTGAAGTCCGGCACCCCAGCCTGACTCTGAAATATCTCCGGGAGGTTACCTGCAAGACGTAGAGGAATGAGATGCTTTCAACGCAAGCATTATACGATAAAACACACCAAGGATGAAAGATTCGGGTTCAGGACCAGGAACATGTGATACAGATATTCGAGCAAAACGTCGATAATAGACGTAGACGAACGTCACGCCCAGAGCGCCCAAAAGCAGCTCCACCTGGGAATCGTATAGTCAATTAGTACGTGATGGTGTACCAGAGCTACAAACCTTGAATTCGCAGATGAGGTTGAGACCAACCATTCTGAGCTCGATCGACGATCACAAGTGTGTGCAGAAACGGCGGGTTATAAGTCAGCAGTAATTATGGCTTCCATCTCAGCGGATCTATAGGGTGCATGTGACACTGAAGGCCTGGGATACCAGGGACAAGAACGCTCTCGCGGCTTGTTTGACAATCGTCCTTGGTAATGTGCCTTCAGTAATAGGATTTGCCGAACGTAACGCGGGAACACAAGAGCGCGATATATACACAGAGAAGTCACGAACGCAGCCAAACCTGATAACGTTTACCCGCAGTGCGCTGTGTTTTTCATAAACATTTCCCAACTCCAAGGTGAAAACATCGCCAAAACAAGCGACGTCCGAAGAAGAACCTTTCGAATGAAAAACACACTATGGGACAAAGATGGTAGCTCATCGTATGTCTCACTTGGTATGCAAGATCCAAGAAATCGTCCTGAAATCCATGAGCCCGTTTCGGCTGGGTTTTAGGTGAGCGTCTGTAGTCTCCGTAGCAGACCTTATAACAGATGACAATCGATCTGTTTATATAAGGAGCGTCTGCGAGATAGCCGGCAAAATTTCCTACACTGTATCCGCCTCGACAATCTCAGATTCATTCTCTGGGCGTTCGCTAAAGAATTGATTGTTATAATTGGCGAAGTTCTCCCTGTCCTAGGATGCCGCGGTCATGGCCGCCATTGAGATATGTCACCAGTAATGTCGGCATTTGGCAGAAGTCATGAGTATCAGTGTGATGGGATGTATCAGTGGCGGGGTCAACCACAGCGAAATTATATGGCGTCTGTTGTGAAGTTTATAAAAAGTATTATCACAGCGAGTCATGGAACCGACCTTTTCATCGGAGTTTCCTCTCCCGTATAAAAGATAAAGAAGATGATTGCACTCACAGGTGTCTCCGTATCACATCTAACGTCAGCGCAACGTGCGCATAGTTGTCAGCAAAGTCGCATTCACACCGAACTCAACAGAGTTCTTAGTCTTGACTGTTATTCCTTGAGGTATGAAATCCTGATGACCACAAGACATCTACCAGTGGCCTTTACCTTGCTGTTCTGCCCCCGATTCCTTGCTCAAGAGAATGTAGCAAGAATTCTCGAAGAGACTGAATGGGCAATAATCCGAGAACACAACCGAGAATTTTGACTCCCTTCAACTTAGCCTTTCATTGATGAGTTACGAGGTTGATTGATTATCACCGGTGTGGTTCACGCACAAGTTGTGGTCTTGGTATGCTACGGGCGTCGAGCGAGAATTCCATTGACGGTGGACAATACTCAATTACCTCAAAAAATAGAGAGAAAGAGATGTGTTATGCCATTTTCTGTGCACGTATTCTGAAAAAGGGTGAAGAAAATGGAAAATGCCTTTTCCCGAGACAAACAGAATTGACCAAGAGATGGTGTGACACATTACTTTGTTGCTTTTCCAGCTGAAAACAGTTTCCGGCACCCGCAGTGGAACAGCCCCAATTGCCATATTACGCAATACTGCTCTAAAATTAGTAGTACAAGGTTGTTTGTCTTGACCACACATAACATCGCGATTTTCCCATTTACAACGATGACGACTGGTATTCAGTCTGATGTCGCTGCCCCACAACCGTACAAGGATTGTCTTTCATGTCGAATAATTGGCACGGGAACACTTGTTGGCGTGAGCTCTTATGCATTTTGGCAATCCCGTGCAACCGCACCAGGCAGCCCATGGCAGAAGCGGGCTCTGGCTGGCCTCGAGGCCTTCTGCGAGTGTCAACTCGTACGCTAGAAGAACGCTAGTTAGACATTTCACGTAGCGCTGAAGCGACATACCAGCATTGCAAACTTCCTTGGCGGCTTGGATCGCGATCTGACTCTTGCTCGCAATCTCCTTTCCAACAGCAATGGCCTCCTTTACAACTTCTCCTTCGCCTTCCTTGACCACTCGACTTACAATTCCCCACTCTGATGCCTCCTGTGCCGAAATCATGCGCCCGGTCAGGACCATCTCCATAGTCCTAGATTTTCCAATAACGCGCGCAAGTCGCTGTGAGCCTCCGCCACCTGGGATGGTACCGAGATTGATTTCAGGTTGACCAAATTTAGCAGTGGGAGATGCAAGAATGATGTCACACATGAGAGCCAATTCACAACCACCGCCGAGCTACATAATATTGTATGAGAAAGAGGACACCCATCAAGAGATGGTCGAACCGCATAACCAGAAACTGCTGCAATGACGGGTTTGCGTATGCGCGTCATCTCGGCCCAATTCTCCAAGAATCGGTTCTTATAGGCATCGGCGACTAAGCAATCAGAGTTGGAGCTAATCGTACTTTTACCGTTATAACTCACATTCAATATCCTTCATCTCCTTGATATCGGCGCCAGCTGCAAGATGAGTTAGTTACGCAGTTTTGAGCCCCGAGTCGGCTTACGAACCAGCGAAAGCCTTCTCTGATCCTGTCAATACTATCGCACTGACGGAGGGGTCGCCATCAGCTTCACGGAAAGCCTGGTTTAGTTCTAGAAACAAAGGGGAAGACAAGGCGTTGAGAGCCTTGGGGCGGTTTAATGTTACGAGTGCAACCGCCGGTTCTGGGCGGGAGACAAGGATGTGGTTGTACTGCGTCTCAGTCGACATCAAACGAATATTCCCAGGAGAGAGCTTGATGGATTTTGAGCGGATAACGCAGGCTGTTTTCAAGGGATTATAAAGGATGCGGCAGATGGACATGATGTTGATACCGTGGCTCGGGAGTATGTACGTTTACGTTAAGTATAAGTAGTGCTTGCTATGGGTACGAAATTCTGACCATTCACCGGCTCCAGCCGAACTCCGATCATTTCACTCTCTCATGGAAGAGGGGTCGCAGGAACAAATGGCAGAATAATGAGCTTCTCAGTGTCCCACTGAATCGGTCCAACTGTCAGCATGAATCAGTGGCACATAGTGCAATGGCCTCACCACCCCAGACGTATAATACACGTCGTTCTCGATCAATCGCCTTGCTTCGTCAATCGTGTCTACCTTGACAATCAACATGGATGCTTCCGCTTTCCTTTGACCTTCCGTAGCCTCAGTTTGATCGGAGGACAGTACCATTCCGGCAACCTCTGTAATACGTGTGATACGTCAAGATCAAGCACAAAATGGCCTCAACAGTTCTGTGAACATGCTTACGGACGACACCGCTCTCGATGTGAGGGCGGATTTCTGCAAAATGCTGAGGTCGTACCGCATGTCGTTTTGCATGTGTCCCAGGGTCTTTTCTGTCTGTGGCATACACGAAAAATTTATTGATCGCAGGCCCTTTTGACACAGATCTGCGGAAAATGAATGAGTGGACTGGGTGGTGTATCGTCTTCATCGTGGATAGCATGATCGGATGCTTTGCATATGTATTTCACCGTGGCATCCTAAATTCTCATCATATTCATCTTGAATGAAAGCTATGTAAATGAGCTAAGGGATGGGAGTGGCAGGGAGCATAGGTAAGATGACAATTTTTCCAGCATCCCACTGCCCTGAATTCAGGAGACTAGTCCGCAAATATCAGTTGATTAGCACTTACCACACCCGCCTTGTAATAAATATCGGACTCGACAACTCTCTTCACTCTTGATACGTGAGGAGCGAATAAGCAGGAGATCGGAGGGAGGAAGAATGAAGGAGGCGGCTCACACTTCGATGTCCTCCGCTTCACAAATGAACATTGAGCCTATCATCTTCTTGTCCGAATCCGGAGCAGCAATCGACTCAGGGTTTAGCAAGACACCACCAACGCCTACATCGATCAGAAATGTACGAATATTAGACTATATTAGATGAGTTATCATCAGCGGTGAGCTGACTCACGGACGAATCCTCCATCTATCTTGGCCTTGAACCCCGCTAAATGCTCCGCCCTGACTGATAAACGCTTCTCGAATGTGCCCTCTGTCGTATAATCAGGCGCATACACCATGAACTTATGGAGCGTTGGCATCTTGAAGATTTGATTCCCGCTACTTGGCAAACTCGACTTTCGATTGATAGGTTTCTCGGCCCGGGGCAGTCCGTGAACAAAAAAAAACAAAGAGTAACTATGTAGCTTTGCTTGAAGCTCGAGTACTTGCTCGAATGCCAATGGTCGCAAGGGAAAATGATTTTTGACCGTCAATAAGCATTGCTTTCAGCCACCTGCATGTCAAGTATATCAGTCTCAGGGCCAAGACTTATCCACTTGATATCACAGAGACCTTTGCGCATGCTCATTGCTCTTTCTTTGATCAGATCACTACTCTCGCTTGTATGGCTCTTTGTATTGTCTCAAAGCCTTATAATCCGGACAGTCCAGAGTATCTCTTCCACTTCCGAGCCCCTCGCTTCGCGTTCCCTCGGCGTCGCGCCGCCCTTTCGGACCTTCCGCCCAAACCGGAGGACTGAAGGGCACATCAATATTCACGACATTACCTTCCACTCACGTTACGATGCAATTATCCCTTATCCTTTCTTTCGCGTTGACGTGCTGGTCATGTGGTACCGCCGAATTTCTGATGTTTGAGCAACATGAATCTGACCTACACTCTTAGTGGGTATAGTATTATCTGCACCAATTCCTAGCAATTCCAATGGTGGTGAACAGATGATTGTAAGAGGCTCTCCCTATCTATACATATTATATTAATTTTTTGATGGCTCGAACAGAATCCTGATCCGCTAACACTCGTCAATCGCGAACCCGTACCTATCTGCCGGAGAAATTGCCTATAATGTGAGTTAAAAAGCTTCAGGTAACCAGAGGTAACCTTATTCTAACCGTGCGTGCTAGGACTTGAATGACCACCTTGCGACGATCTAATGCTGCAATATATAGATTCTGACTATTAATTTCTTACCCCGTTGACCGGTAGTCCTGTAACAGACTTGAGAACATATTTGATGAATATCAATATTGTATCCTCAGCTCAAATCATGTGACAACTTATTGTGCGCCGTGTGGGATCACTCTCTTTGAGCTTTAGGAGCAAACACGACACTCTCGGGACCAGGTTTGAATTGGTTCAGCTCCTAAAGGCCACTACTCATGACCTTGTTAATTGCCGTCATATCATGCCAGTAACACGCACAAGTCGTCAACACGCATCCGAAGATAATAACCTTCTTCTCGCTCCTTCACCTCAGCCTACGACACGTCCATCGAGCAAGCACAAGAGAGTTCCTGCACCGAAATCAAAACCGGCTATTCTTGCAGAAGTCATCGAAATATCTTCCGATGATGACGAGCCTCCGCCTCGAGCCCACTCTGTAGCTGCTGACCTTCGACTTCAAGTCAAGAAGCTGAGGGAGGTATGTTGTACCTTAATCGGACGGAGCGAGTTTTCTGATCGTCTTCGAAACAAGGAAAACACTCGTTTGAAAGCTGAGCTAAAAACCTCAGGCGGCGAACTTTGCGGTGCAAAGAAAGAGATCGTGGAACTGAAGGCTGCATCTAGACCTGGAAAACTGGTACGTCTTTAGTTCTATCAGCATAGTAATTACCCCTGATGGATACCCCTAGGACATACTTCAGTTTGATGACGATACAAGCTGTGAGATATGCACGTCCAGAATGTGGTCGCCTTTCATGTCAGTGATGGTGCTTGTCCAAGTTGTCTCAATTAGATCCTCACGCTTCACCTAGACTGCCAGAATGTGGTCACACATTTTGTTTGTCCTGCCTGCAGGACTGGTTCGGCACCACTCTTGCCCAATTCATGGCCACTCATCCCGACTATCATGATCATCACACTTACAATTACCGTCTATGGGAAGCCATGATGCTCAATCCATTGATCTTGCGGAATCCCTATGCTGCTGGGTACTATGCTCGATTGCAGCAAGAGGTTCCTCGGCCACAATATACATGTCCTACGTGTAGAGAGACGGTCAAAAACCGGCCAGTCGAAGATTTTGCTCTAAAGGGACTAATTAGCGCAATATCTGCTGCAGCAGGGGAAGGAAGCCCCAAGAATACACAAATCAGAAGACAGGCGATGGCACCGAGGACAGGTCCACTGGATGGATTCTTTCCAAGAGTGACCTAGGGAGCCTTCATCGAGGGTTCCGAGTTTTTGTTTATATTTTGAATCACTATAGCCTACATTTACTTTACATTGGACTCCAATCCGGAAAATTACAGTTTGAATAATGAACAGTACATTTTGGGGAAGATTCTTAGAAACTCCTACTTTCTTTTTGGCCTTCCTTTGACTGAAGGCTTGACCTTGGGTTTCTTGCTTATCCGAGCAGGTACTGGCCCTTCAACGATCTCAATCTCGTCATCGCTTGCTACGTCCGTAGTAGATACTCTTCTTTTCTGGCTCGATGATTGTTTTGGGGTTATACTGTCAACGTCGATGATATCACTAATGGTAGAGCTGGAATTCCGATTAACAGCCCCCTGGGGACTAGGTCTGACCGATGCGCCTGATCCACCTGATCCCCGAGTCGAAGAGCGAGACACATTAGATGGGGCTGGTGAACCTCTGGGCGTCATGCGTTTATCGAGCTTTGATGATGCGAGTTGTGAAGAACCACTAGCCTCTTCATCCATTTCGTTGCGTTGGCGTCCGGCAGAGCTACCGATATTAGCTTGCAAGTCCACCCTTGTCTCCCTCCAGTCCCGTTCGAAAATATTATCTCCTGACAGACCGTCTTCGAAACTACGAAGCTTCACCGATCTTCTATGATCGCTATCCTGTACAACAGCCCGCGAAACTCCGTCTCCTGTCAAGCGAGCACCGAAGTCTTCAAGCGGCAGAGAGCCTGTATTTTTAATGGTGTATCTGGACTCCAAACGTTCTTTGTCCTCTCGGTCTTTATCTTCCTCGTTGGCATCAGTTGATGGCTCTCCAAGATTTTCAATCCATTCCCAGGGACGATTCACAACGGGAGTTCCATAAATTAAGTTTCCCGTTGCGTCCCGTTGTGAATTGACCATGTTCGATACGGAACAAGAGTCAGGTAAAAGAGGTAGAAGCGATAAAATTTGTTTTCGGTGTTCTACTGGTAACCCAGGTGGTAGATCTGTCGGTGGCATACTCGGATAATGACGGAACGGGTCAAAAGGGGTTGCCTTGAGGTCAATTGGTATCTCTATTTGAAGTGTCAAGAATGCGAATAGCGTTGTCTTCTAAACATACCGTCATAGATATAGTAGAGGGTGTCTAATATCAGAGGACATAGAATTGAAGTTGGGTTGATAGTAGAAATGTGAAGCTTTCAGCAACGTCAGGAAAAGTCAGTACAGGATTGATCACTACTCACCAAGACTGTAAATAATGAAGAGACAATTGTGCTAGTCGACTCTATCAGCTTGGCTGTCCAAATACCCCTGAAGCCCATTTCAAACTGGATAAGCCTAAGAAACAATCTCATATCCTGTATCAGGGTTTCATCCATGTCCGATATGCTATCTGAAATGATCAATGGCTCCATCAAAATCAGTTTCGCTAAAAGAGCCTCCATGAAGTCTTCCTGAGCAGAGATTTCAAGAACGGCAGGAAGAGTTGTCTCTTTACGCAACGGTTCTGATACGTGGATTAACACGAGCAAGAGCTCACCAGCTCGCTGGAAGGCAGACAAAGGGTTTGAGGAGGTAATTGATGTGGAAGCCCGTACTCGTTCTGTGATGCACCGAAGTCCATTATTGACGAACTACAAAAAGGTCAGGTTTGATCAGAGACGTGATCTGATATGGTGAAAATTACCTTTCCAGTGACTGCATTGTCAAGCCCCTTGGCCATTTCTCCTACATAAAACGCTTCCTCGGATGTCATTGAATGACTGAAAAGCATGAGAATCAGCCGGTCGAGATTGGTGTGCGCAGATGGACTGGTTGGATCACACAGGAGCTCCTGACCCATTTCCCTGAGAATGAGCTGCATCTGGACCATAGTAGCAGCAATTTTCCAGGGGCTCAGAAGAGAAGTAACAGCCGGCCACTCGGACAATTCTATGTCTAAGAGTAATGAGATAAGTTCTGAAATCAATCTCAAAAATAAAGCTCACCATCGCCGACGTCAATATCATACAAAAGCAGCCTGAGCCCAGCAACAAGGTGTTTGTTAAGGGTACCATTATGAGTATCACGAGGGTGAAGGAAGTCTTCGAATGCCGCTCGAATCGCGTCGAGATTACGATAAGCTCCTTGTCGAAAGTCTTGATTTTGAGAAATCAGGTGACGGACTGATGTAGAATCCCCTCGTATTTCTTCGGAGATGACCTTGTTGTTTTGTAAAGATATAAGGACAGGTATACTTGACGCAAGTAGAGGAAAGTGCGCTTCGCGATATACATCCTGCCTCCTAGTTCTAATACACTGCAGTTCGAAAAGATCCACAGGAGGAAGATCATGATTAATTTCATCCAACAGCAGTAGTCGTCGACAGATTTCATTGGCAGATCGAAGGAAAGTTTCAATCGCAGATGTAGGCTGGTTAGCTGTAACATTCGCGGCCTGTTGCCACGCCGGATAAACCACCCCCTGAAGGATAGTCGTCGTCTTCAAAGCACCATGCACGGACAGATATAATAGCACAACGATCAATAAGTCCCATGCTTCTATATTAAGTGCCGCCACTTCATTTCGACCGGGGCCAAGAAACCATCGGAGTACTTCACCATCTAGACCCATCGCCAAGTGTTGATCCACATGCCAAAGGAGTATTCCATACCGCAACGCGCAAGATCGACGTCCAGCCTCATCGGAAGTCATTATTGGGACTTGTCGGAGGCTAGCAACGGTATTGTCCCAGACTTTCCAAGCCCAGTCATTAGATTTTCGGTACTTGATCCAAAGACTATTCGCAAGTAAAGATGGTGCATCTTGATCCGGGTCACCTGCAAGGAGAAGGATCTCCGGAAGAACGTCTGGGACGATATCTGGACGTTCAGTCGAGGGTTGCAGCGCCTAGAAAATGATATGTAAAACTAGATACATTTATCAAAAAAAAATTCTCACTTGAGTGAACATGGTAATATCAGCGACAATTCGCTCCCGGGAAGCTTCGCTCAAATATCTTCCAGCATCAAAATCCAATAACAAGGATAACAATGGACGAGATTGTATCCCGCGGGCTTTCCACACCTGATGAGCGTTGTCCAGCGCTGTTACAATGGAACGGATTTCATCCATGCATGCCCAGATAGTCGAGTAACGATGGAAGGTATCAATCACTGCAATAAGAAGGTCGACGGTTGCTGAATACTCCAATAAACACAGCGTCAGCTATATACATAGTTCAATATGACAACAACAAATGAGAAAGTGTACTAAACTTACATCGAGAACACAATGATAACATTTGGCCTGGCTCATTAATTTGACCGATATACTATATTCCCTCAACAACGTTTGGCTCGAAACTGTATCCTGACTAAGCTGATGTTCAAGATGAGTGATACAAGCACTATGGAATAGACCTCACCTTGCAAAATACTTTCTTAATAAAGGTAGAAGCCACTGGCGGAGCGTTCGCACTTGCTCAAAACGTGCAGACGTCATCAGAAGCTCGCAGCTACTCATCAAGGTAGACGTTGATATTAGGGGCAGGCAAGAATCCCCTGTAGTGCCAAGTCAGTGATTGATCGGTTGTAGTCAATGGATGGACAATGGAACCTCCAAAAACATCAGATAAGACTCGTCGTATCTCACGCCGTATTTCGCGTTCGTTGACATCTTCAGGCATCTCCCTGGCCCGTACTCCATAAAGCGTTACTTTCCTTTGACTAATCAACGACGAGGTTGATTTTGAAAGGGGAATCCATTGAAGAAATTTGCGATGTCGAGACACACTTTTCTGGATGGATGACGGTGAGTCTATTGTCATCAAGTGATATGAATGCTACCAACGTCAGTGACCGATAAACCACTTTCTCCTCGGGCAATCAGACGCTGAATGTAGCTTGCGTAAGAGAAGAGTTCGTGTTTCACAAGTTTCCCATATAACAAGGAGACAGAGCGGATATTTTCCGGATGAGCAGCAACATCGGATGAATCCAACCAGTCAAAGAGTCGATCCTGAAGAAACTCGTCGGGTGGGGAGCAATGCCTGCGAGTGGCACGGTCTGCTGCATCCATGCGCCAATCGCGAATGAGAGTGACAGCAGCAAACGGTCGATGGTCACCAAACTGTAGAGGTGTAACACACCAAGCAAGGAGCATGTCGAGTTTTTCCGTAAAGCGTGCTTCGTCGTTGGTAGAACGTGAGAAGAATTGAATGGATTTCATATCTGTCGAGTTTGATATGGAGTTTAGTAGCTTTTACAAAAATAAGGACACGTCTGCCTTGGAAGATCGTTCTCAATACCTTTATGTCAGAGACATCAGAACCTAGACGTGCAGATGATGCCTGAATAGGCAGGCTCCGAAAAAGCATAGCTTCATTGCGTTTTCTGATATCAGCGAGTTGCTCTTGAAGAATTATCGAGACTTCATGCAAGTTACGTTCAACATGAAAGTTTCCAGGTGGTTCACTAATCTTGATGTCCAGAATATCTATGAGAAGAGGAGAGTATGCTTTCCACATCCCTGGACTGATAAAAGAATCTGATGAGGCTACACACAACCGCTATTGGTGACGTAGATTAGACACGTTTTAATCTCGAAATCTACCATACCTGCACAAGACTTATCAATAACGCTTCTGTATCTCGAAGGAATGCTTGCGCAGATGTTGAACGTATCTGCCTAATCAATGCTTCAAGGTGAATAAGATGAGGTATGGTAGTCTTACCTCAGATAGTTTGGATAGGCACGCATGTAAAAGTGGACGAGTCAGTGGGCGACTGCCCAGCATTCCGTCAAGATATTCGTCTGCGAGACGAGTAACAAAACCTGCTTGTGCCAGATTACAAGTTGTCATTTGTTGAACGACCCAAACCAGAAATGTGCGAATATCAACAAGGCCCTCTGAATAAAAGGTACGCAACAGTTTAAGGCTGATGCATATCATCAGGCAAGATAACGTGTGTATACGGAAGGTACTCGAACCAATATACGAAACGTGAGATCCAACGTTCTCGAGTATCACCGTCAGAGAGAACTCCTTTGAAAGTTTGTTTGATATTCAATCCAGGACGAGGAGCGCTTGGCAGAGCGATATCCGCCAACTGCTTCTTCATGTAACTCGTGACAACGTTCGCCCAATCCACGCTGTATTGCAATGGATTATAAGCCGGCTTATTTCTCAGACCGGCCTTGACGAAAATTAGATACCATATAGCATCATCCATGAGACTTCCATACCGTCTCGTTTGCACCAAAAACTCTGAGAAACCAGACCGCCCTCGGAATGGCAACATTGTTAGACTGAAGGAGATCCAGAAGATCATGCCCTTTCGCGCCGTGAGGGACGCTCTTTCCAAGTTTGTAGAGCGGAACGTCTGGATTCGCGAGGTCAGCGAACCATGACTGCCTCTTCGAATCGTTCAGAGTCACTCTCGTCGGAATACGGAAAGTTGCTGGCCTGGATTATAAATAGCACATATATATCTATATATAATAATTTCATAGAAATAAACGTACGGAATCGGGGGAATATCGTCAGCTTTTCGTACAAATATTTCGTTCATCAGAGCCTCAAGCTTGGAGAATGTTGTTTCTGATGATAGGTCACCATTAATGATTGTATGTGCACTGAATGTTTCAGCCTTCGTCAAAGTTAAGTGAAAACAACAAGAAGTGAAGAAGTAGATAATCTACCAGAACTTGTTGATCAAGGGTAAAACCGTTCTTGACATTAGTTTCTGAAAGGAGGTCCTCCTCTTGTCCAGCACGCGGAGGGAAGAATCCAAGGTAGCCTAGACAATCTCTGAGTTTTGGACTTCAGTAGTTGACCTATCGTAATTACCTAGGTCGGCAGAACTGTGAATTTTAGGTAGCCATGCGGGAGGACGTGATGTATACATTAGAGGGATGTTCCCGCTAGTGTCTCCCCGTGGTTCAGTCATCTGAAAGGCTGCACAGGGCCTGCGCTCGAAAAAAAAAGCTTAGACTTTGAGTTCAAGCATTGGTGACAAGCTGTAATTAGTTTGCGTGTGTATAGGCAAAAAGGCCAGGAACCGTGGCGTCAACAAATGCAAAGGGAGTGTACGTTTGACGATCCAATATCCTCTTCCATCCTATGCGACAGTCAGTGGCAACCAGCCGAGCTTCACATGGAGCTTCTCTGACATCTCAGGCAAATGCGGCGGTAGCGGCAGCAAAACTACTGGAGAAAAAAAAGGAATACGATGCCGTTTCAGCTTTGGAAAGAGCAAGCGCGTTGTATCTTGAGCGGATTGAGGGACTTGGGGAAGACTGCGATGTCATGGCTGATGCGGGACAAGGTGAGCTGTCTTGCTTGCTGAATCGAGTTAGCTTCCTGCCTGACTTCAAAAGCTCATGGTCAGGTTCTTGAGCAGTGGCCAAAAATGTTCCAAATCTTGAGCTTATTCCGTAAGTGATTCATGGCAGACAGACTGAGCTCCTCAATTTCTGGGACTGTAGTCGCTTCACGGGACTGTCAAGGAAATATAGATAGTAATGATCAAGAATCCGACTCGTTGACACCAGTCGACGGCCAACGGTTAGTTCGCATCCCGATTGAGGAACTCCAACAGGCGTCGTCAAGTACTAGTTAAGAACCTGTTATGGATTGATCCATACTACATCTTTGGTCATGATACATCAGAGTCCGTAGTGCTCTAATTGTCGTGGCCTCCTTGCCATTCTTCATCTGGTGGATTCCTTTTTACATCCACTGTGCCCTTCCAATCCATGAAAGCTCCTAAATCGTCAGCATTTACACCGGCCGAAGTGAGATCGTTTTTCAAAATGACACTGAACCCAATTTTATCGGCGGGTATCCAGATCCACGGCTGTTCAGCATACGTCGATGGATGATCAAACGCGTGGTCGTCATCATCTTCTTCGTCAGAATCATCAACGAGCGTTATGTTGGCAGGTGCAGCAGATTTAAAGACAGAGTGTTCTTCGGATGACTTCTTGGATTTTCTCGACAGTTTCGAATCTGCGTGAAAGAGTTCAGACAATCCCTCAATACAAGTGTTTTTGTTCGTGGATTCTGTGGATGCGGTATATTGTTGAGCTTTCGTATTCTCTGCCTCCAGTTCCTTCATTTGATCAGATGCAGAGTCTCGCATCACTTTGTGGACTTGCGTTTCGAGTATCGCGTCAGTTTTCTTGGTGGCCTTTGCGAAACGTTTCCGAATACTTCTAATATCTGCCGTAGAATATGTTAAAAAAAGTTCTGATATAATGTCAGCAAAGATGACCTAAGTCAACCTACGATCTCTGCTGAACAAATCGATTTCGTCATCTGTAATTCCTTGACGCTTTTCTTTTTGCTTTTCGTATCTCTTCATCATCTTTTCCGTTGCCAACGACATTGGAAGATAGTTGATGAGAGCTGCTCGGAAGACATAAGCTCGAAGCACCAACATAAGCATAACAATATTTGCGCACGTCGAAAGCCGTGATTGAGAAATATCTGGGCCACCAAAGTAATGACTATCAATAAAATCATTAAGGCACCTTCTGCGATGGCAGAAGCTCCGGTGCTGTCAACTTTTAGGAAAAAGAGGCAAGCAAGACAAATTTGCTCTATGTAGAGACCGACAACTGAAATAGAGTTACAGCATTACCAAAACAGCCTTTTGAAAACACTCACAAAGATTTGAAATAGCCATTGGGAAATAAAGTCCACCAGTTTCCAGATGATCGGGTTGATCAAACACCTGCAGCAGCACTGTTACCAGACGTGTCAACGCGTTATTTGAGAATAAAGCAAAGTTGGATTACAAAATTTCCAAGCGAGATAAAACATGCCAAAACCTGGGATTAAGGGGTCAATCTGAGAATATTGATAGTAACAACGAACAGGCACCGACTGATTAAGGCAAGAAGGTTGATTAAAGGTGAGAGGACACTATACGCGAATCCTATTGTTGCTAAAAGAGACAAGCGAGGTAGAATGATCCCGAAGTCAGCCTTAGTGGAGTTTCTAAGCAAATACAGACATGCTGGTGGTATAGAACTTACTGAAGGCATAAGAAAAGTGACCTGTGAGGATTCAGTCTCCAAACAAAGACAAGATGGAACAAAAATTTACCTCGTATGCTTGTCGTGGTGTCCGTCCCAGGAACCGCTTTTTAAAGAAATGAAGAACGAGAGGAACAAGTTGAACAAGAGCACTTCCGGCACCAGCTAGACCCTGTGTGACTAACAGTACGTACATGAAGTAAACTGATACAATCAAGAGGAAAGACACATGTTCTTACTTATATAAGTCAAAAAGAATATGGAAGCCCCAGGAAGTTGTCTAGCTAGTTCTTGAACCGTTTCCGTTGGCCTTGCTATGATCTAGGGTGGTATTAAGTGATATTGATGTCATGTGATGCCGAAAGCCGAACCCCTTCAATGGCTAGAAAAGAGAAAAGAGCATTAAAACCCCAAGATTCTCTGTCGCGAGGATAACCTTACCTTTAGTTATCCCCGAACTGAGAGTGACAATAAGGAAACCGTGACTATCGGAATTGTGAATAACAAAGCAGACGTTGAACTTCCATACATAGACTTACACCAAAAGAAACAGAAAGAATCGCTTATACACACTGACAGAAATGAGCGAGTATCTCGGTATGCATTCATACCATGCAAATGCTGTTGGTTCCTCAACCAAACGATCGGGTTGTGAAAGAAAAAACGCACCACGAAGTATTAGTGGTAAGAGGGCGAAAAGGATAGCTAGTAGGGCAGGAGGTAGAACACCCTGAATAATCCCCGGGATTGGATTAGGTGCTTTGGAAGATAATGAGCCGGATCAAATTAATTCGGCTGTAAGAAATAAAGGAAACTACCTTTACAGATCCAAACAAGCCACCTACATTAGAAAAGTATAATAAGCATCTTGTTTACAAAGAAGTGGTTATATTACATACTGTATTTTGCTGCAAAGGTCATCAAGATTACTGAGTGTTCCAATGAAAGCGGCGGGAAAGCTCCAGGCTATGATGAGTCCAATATTTGCAAGCCATGAAATGACATAACGGGACCGCATTTCAAGAGACCCATCGTCTAGGTTTTCCCAGACAATATCTTTCGGATTGGCCTCCATCCATTTGTCATACATCTTCAACGGCTAGCAAGAGAAACACCGGTTATTAGGGCTCCACGACCAAGCAAAGATGATTACTTCATGGTAACTGAGGCACTGCGCAAGGACATGGGCACCTATTTGAAGATTGCAACGAACGAATGCGCTTCCTAAAGATTTTCCTTCGACAAAGTTGGCGCGCTCCTCTTTAATCCTTACGTTCAAGCGGATGATTTCGTCCTGAAGGCGTCAATCTGAGGTCAAGTATGAAAAAAACAAAATCACAACACTTTACCTTACACCAATCGATAGTATCAACCTTGTTACCGAAACCCAATAGGCCAACCCTGTGCCTCGGCCGTTGCGCCGGTGGCACCAGTTCGTTTAAGAGCTCACGAGATGCTGTGTGCACCCTGAGTATACTGTCCGCATTTTCTAGGTCTTGAGTTTTCAATCGAAGCGCCCTCTGACGAGTTTTCTCTCTTTTACGCCACATTTTTGTGGCATTAGCCAGTAGGCTGGCAATTGCCGCCTCGAGTCGTATACAGACATCTTGCCGTTCTCTGAAAAGCTTGTTCAACGTGCTATGTTCACGCACAATCCAGACATTGTCAACTCCACCGGGAACGAAACTAGCAAAGGTACGCAAATCATGTTCTGTCGCTAATTCGTCCGGCATTGAAGTAATGAGGACAGTCCGCGCTTGAGCCAGGCGGGAGTGAGATTTACTGATCAGAAACTGATGGCGCATATGCACAAAATGTAACATCTCATGCCGTATCAAGTAAATGACAAAAACTGGAGTAATAGTTATTTACGTTTGATTCACGGGAGGACTTGACTCACTGGTCAAGACGTAGACGACGCCAACGTGCGCACCGAGACGTGGTTGATCATGCGGATCAATGATGCTAGAAAGAGATATGAATAAGTGCAAGAACTTTCTTTCGAGTCTCTCACTTGTTCCAAGAAATCTGGTCCAAGCCCGTTTGTGAGTGCTTCACGTTCACAGCGATCACAGGAACTATAACAATGAATGTCAAGATGGTGAAGACAAGAAAGATCCACATTATCATCTTGAGAAAACGTAGAAACATGTAACTATTGCAATGGTGTCAGTAGATTGGCAAACAACGCTTTATGTAAAAGACATGCGCGTCAAGCCCATTCTTGAGGATCTGAAGGACTCAGTTTTGTTATGGTAGTCAACCATATAAAGAATTACCTACTATATCTTCAGCAGGGGAGGATATTACAGCAGGTATCCATTTCCAAGGACCTGCAGGTAATTTCACGGCTCGTTTGCTGAAGACGGTGATGAAGTGGAAAGTGATGGAAAATACAACAAGCGAACGTACTCAGGAGGGGGCAGGCGCGTACGTGGACTATATATCCTAGCGTATTTCTGCTTCAACACAACAAATGCTCCAACTTCGACGAGAAGAAGGACCACGTTCAAAACGAGGGCAGTCAGAAATGTTCTGCTGGTATTGCTGTTGCCGTTTGCTTGACTTGATGTAATGGTTGACATGGAATGTAGGGGTTTGAAGTAACAAGGGAAAGTAATCGTGCAAAGAAGAGTTCAACAGACTCGCCAAGAAATTAATATAATGCTCCAAGGTACAACGAGGCAATTTGATGTGCAAATTGCTTTTAGTATGTGTGGGCGCAGCGGAGATTGCCAAGTCGTCTAATGTGGTAATCTACGACTGCTAATAGTTGACGAGATAGACGATGCATATTAT
Source organism: Termitomyces sp. T32_za158 (assembly GCA_018857265.1). Lineage (NCBI taxonomy): Eukaryota > Fungi > Basidiomycota > Agaricomycetes > Agaricales > Lyophyllaceae > Termitomyces > Termitomyces sp. T32_za158. The sequence continues at coordinate 51,940 of JABAJZ010000008.1, read as the reverse complement.
CTGATCACCTGTTCTCGTAAAAACAGAAAGTGAGTTTCTCAAAAGTTGGACATGCCGTTCCAACATGGCATTGAGAACTCGGCTGTCGGTCCGATCGCTTATGTAATTAAGAGATCTCTCAAACAACAGAGGCAATGCAAACTTGTAGGACCCAGCACTCACCCCCGCACTACACCCTTCTTCTGTTCCTTCAATAGAGCAATTCTCTGGATGATAAATTAGAGTTACTGAACACTGGAAAAAATGTTGGAAATTGACCTGTTTCCTTTCTTCCTTGCGCCGCGCCATCTCAGCAGCCTTTTGTTCTTTTGTCATTTCGGCAAGGATTGGAGTTATTGGCGCAAGTGAGGGTGAAGTAACCTTCATTGTCGGCACAGGAGATGCACTGGGAGGTGTCTTGCGTTTTGGAAGATGCTGAGTACCATTCGCATTCAAACCAAAATCAAGTTCGGAGGATATGATTGGTTTCGGGGACGCAAACGCTGGTGCTGTTTCGAACGCACCTAAATCGCGCGTAAGCAAGTGTGCAGCATTGAGTATAGGATGCCTACTCCAATCATCTTCATCGGCGTTAACGTCAATCAGATCATCGTTCCCCCATGGATTTTCTATCCGAAGAGAATCTGTGGTCTCATCCACCCATTGTTCTGCAAGAATAACGGATGTTGTACTCGAGGGAACTTTGTTGGTACCAAGTTGCATGCCTTTTGGTCGCGAGGGTAGTGAAGGAGATGAAGTTGGTGTTACTGATGCAGATACCGACTGTGAACCTGCCAGCAATTGGGACGAACTAATACCGTTAGTTCCGATTGGTGGTGATGGTAGCGGAATCCGTCGTTCGGGCAACGACGCTGTGCCGGTACCAGCTCCAATAGTAGTTTGGAGGTCCGAGGTGATGAGCTGTTTATGATCAACGATGGGCATTTGGTCTTTGAACAACGAGTACGTACTTTTTTTCCGAGTGAAGAAATTGCCCAACCTGCCAGAGAACTTGCTGCTCCAGCCGCTGTTGTTACAAGAGTGGTTTGTTCAGGAAGAACAACAGAAGTTCCGGTAGTATTGGGCTGTAAGCCTGAGGTTTCAGGCTGCAGGGAGATTCATCATAGGAATGGTGGCTTAGAAACTAGTCTTACCAATGTAGCTGCATTACTCTCCAATCGTTTGACGAAGAGATCCATAGCTTTGAAGGCTTGGTCCCTGACTAACCTTGTAAGGATCTGTTATCGCGCAAGGATCTATCAGAGAAAGAGACACTAGTACTTCTCCTTGTCAATCATTGTAAAAGCAATATTGGGGATAACCTTATTGGCTATATCATCCGCATCAAAGCAGTCGATGGTAGCCATGAATGCCATGAGCCCGGCAACACGAGCATGAACAAAAGTGTCCCTAAGGGCACGGGAAAGGGCAGGGACTAGTACTTTCTTCTTTGTATTGTACCCGAGACTGGGGCCAAGACGACCAATGAGGATGCATGTGTTGGTTCGTATTGATGGTTCTGGATCTGTTTGCATTTTAGCAAGATGGCGCAGAAGATCGTTGTTGAGTATACGATCAGTCAACTGAGCTGCGAGATAAGAGAAATCGATTTTAGTCTACACAATGGCCTACCTTTGGAGCCAAAAGTATGATAGATTTTATTGTAGCCTCGCGAACGACCGCAACAGTGTCCGCGAAACCAGTAGACTAAGGGCGTGTCAGACTATGACGGAATGGCAAGAGCGATAGCCATACAAGATGAGGGAAAATTTTCTCGCTCACGGTTTTCTTATCCAATTTTTCTGCATATTCTGGTAGATGATCTAGCAAGGCCATACGAGTTCCACGATCCGGACTCGTGTATAATTTTGTGAGTGGAACAAGGATCACGGAAGGATATTCGCCGGGAGACACTTTGGCTCCAAACTGTAAAACCAAAGGAAGAATCATGGCTGCCGATGCACCCCCATACTCCAAAGCTGTCACAAGAGACGGTAATATGCGATTTGACCTGAATTCAGGCGGAAAAGATGTTGAGGAATCTCTCAGAGCACTAGAATTGGTGGGAAACATGACTTTATGTTAACAAATCTCAGAAAAAAGATACCCACCGAAGAAATGCGGTTTTTTCTGCATCGCTTCCCAATGAAAAATTATCTAACGCAAGGCAGACTTTGACGAGTTTATTGGTGGCAAAGAAACCAGTGTCCGTCATTCCAATCTCAAGGAATGCTTTTGGAGACTGTCGTCCTTTCGGATTGGGGTTCAAGAGCTTTTTAGCAGAAGCAATCACGACTGATGGGATAGAACCGCTGGAGGTAGCCGCCGATGGGGAATGAGGAGGATGTACTGCCGCAGGGAGTCCTAGAGCTGGGTTGAAAACTGCGTACAAGAGGAGACCTAATGCGTATGCATCTGCAACAGCAGGTTCATATCTAGAAAAGAATAATCAATTACAAGGCAGAAGGTACTAACTAATATACATGCATACGAACTCACTCTTTGAGCACAGACCAGCCTCCTTTCTTGACTTCGGGAGCCGCCCAGATGGATGAGTTGGGATACGTTGCGCCTAGCGTCTATCATGAAAATCAAGATAGGGTAATGCAGGAAGAGTGGTATGCAACATACATATAACGTTGAAACCTCATCTTTTGGATTGCTAAGCAGCTCAAACCCACCCAGTTTCCATTCCCCAGAAGGGGAGATAAAGATTGAATCGATGCATAACTTGCCATGCGTAGAGGCACAGGGATCGTTAACGAAGGTCAAAGCAACCTAGCGAACAATAAATAGTTTTAACCTTTTCAAGGATTGAACGTACGGATATTCGATGTAAACCCCAAAACAACCAATCCTCTCGTTCCTTCGTATCCCTTCCCCACCACGATTGCAAAACACTTTGCAAAGGTCGCACGCGTTCCGTCATGATATAAATCATTGCGTCCGTCTCCACCGCATCCATGAACTTAAGAACGTCTGGATGGCGAGTGGATCTTAACTTTCGAAGTGCATTGATTGCGAACTGTTTAACCGTCGACTTCCCTTGGTCACTGAAGTCATACTCGAAAATAGACACAGAATTCCCATCATCCTATACATAAACATAAGATGGTATATAACTGTTATGGACACAGAATATACCCGTTTTGTTCCATCGTACAAATTACATACTCCATCCAAAGACGAGACCTTTGGTCCGATGGAGAAAGGTAGATTCAGGCCAGACTTCTGAACCAGAGAAGAGACTGCAGCAGATCCAAGAGTCCTCAGGTAGTCCATTGGTATACACCCTGACGCACCAAGGCTTCAGGCTGTATGTAGCTGTAGACTATGGGATGTTGAGGGAGTAGTTCGTTTGCTATATTCATATGGTGGCAGTGCAATTGATGTCAACATTTCTGATTACGCATGACTTACTTTGCTTGCCATTCTCAGTCATCTTGGAGAAAATTGTGCTGTATATGACAGCTTGTAAACGTCGCAATTGAATCAAATTCAGTGTCTAGGATTCTTTCATGCCACAATATGGTCAAGCTGGAGGCCCAAATCCAGAGAATACCACTTTTTCGCTCTCCATGAGCGATTTACCTCACGAACCCTCTGGAGACGAGCTAGAGGGCGAGCTGCCGACTGTGATGGATGGTCAAATACCACTTAGTGATCTTCTCTCGCGGATTATGCAAGCAATCTATGCGGAACTGGCAGAACTGGCAGAAACGTGTGTCAAATGATGAATGGACAGATATCTGTGGTCTGATGCTTTTTAGTATGCCTAACATGTCTGACAGCGCACGGAAACGAACATTAGCGGACTGGGTCGTTAAAACAAAAAAACAGGTGGTCAAGTTGTATGCAGTGACGAAGTGGGCACGCGATGCAGAGACCGTCCAGAAGTGCATGGTATTTTGAAAGATGATGATTAGCTTGAACCAGACTGATTTTGTTGTTGCAGAATATTACAGCGTTTTTCATGACCCAGAATCACCAGTTCGAAGGTGCAATGGAAGGTTTGAAGTACGCAAGGGAGAGCTTAGACCCCGCGAGGTCAATCATCTTGCAAGTCTCTGTGGCAAATGAATATCTGACAACTGCAAATATCAGGTTGAGGAATCATGATCTTCTGACGTCTTTGGATGTTTTAACGACTGGCTCCTACCTACGACTTCCAACATGTATCGCGGTCTGTATTCTCACATTTCGTTTCCAATCTCGGTCGAATTAACATGGAACCAGAAATCCCTGATTCCTGTGGCTCCCTTGACGGATTCGCAAGTAACACAAACATTCCGAGATATGGAAGATGTTCTTCGATACCGACTGCGAATGTTTGAGGTCGTTCCCGTTGAAATGTCGCAATATCGCATCGGTAATATGCTCTCTTACACTTTCGATTCTTGAGGATTGACCGTAAATACCAGCCGATGGACGAGTCTACTTTACTGTTCCAAGATTGTTTGAAGTCTCTCTTTGTTTACGTGGTGCACAAAAAGACGATGGCTGGTTTTTTGTTCACGTAGAGTTCTTGTTCAACTTAGGAGGAGACCTTACTGGCTTGCAAGGTGAGTCATGCACGTCGCTATCGATTACTTCCTCATCAGTCGCCAGAATTTCCTCGGACACCAACAGGTATCATGAAGCGGCATATTACGGACGAAGCAGATGCGCGATTAGCTTTCTATCTTGTACTACCTGAAGAAGCCCAGAACAAGGCTGATATGCCAGTGAGGCCCCAACTTCCGCGAGGTGTTCTGGATACTCCCCTTGTCCGGGTCTACAATTTCCTCCGTACGTTTAATCGGTTGATTGTTTGATCACTGCCTACTCAACAATTTCACCAAGAAATCATGTCTCTGTCTTATCAGCTGGAAATTTTATGGTATCAGGTAATTCTCGTCAGGTATTTAGAATTTTTATGCCATCTTATGCATTTTTCCAGGCACAGAGGATGCGGTCACTAGGCTGGGCTGACTATTTGACTATCGAGATGACCCAAAATCGAAAAGTTATGACTATATCCTATTGGATGTGAGCTCTATCCAAACCTGCCAGCGCTCCTTGATAAATACGTCGACAGAAGACATCCTCCACCTTTGGGCCGTCAAAATCGAACCAAACTTCCATCACTCGGAGGGACCATAACCATATCAATAATCGAATCGCATGGGCCTTCACAGACGGCAAGAGAGCCAGCTCGATCACCAAAAAGAAGGGCTTTCGCTCGATTACAATGCCGAGCTAAGTTGGGTGCTGGAATGCCCTCGGATGAAGTTGAAGGCTTAAAGATACATGTTCTTTGGGAACCTGCCAAAGGGGCTCTGGGAGTGAATGTACCTTCTAACATAATGCCTGATCACGTCCTTCATGTCGTTCGTCAGCATTGTTTGATGATGTGAACTATCGTTGACACTGATCTAGGACGCTGCCAATCTCGACTTCGAGAATCTTCTTCGTGGCGTGATCGAAAGGCATGCTCGTGCGATTCTCGAGATCTATCAATTTCAACTACAAAATGGACAAAAAAGGACGGTGTTTTCTCCCTCGGGCGTTGTCACTCTTATCAAAGATGGTTAGTCTTCCACCAGATGCTTCCTTTGTAGCTACTGAGCACCCAATGGCAGAGGGTGTTCAGGCACTCAGAGTACATCTATGTGCCGAAGAAATCGTAATTATGACTATCGACTCCAGAACAGGTCGCCTTAATCTTCGTGATACGGGTGACCTTGCTGCGGCTGGACGTGAACCACAATTCACCGTCTTTTCAGAACAATTGAATGAGAACCCACAACGCCTGGTCGTAGACCTGATGCGCCTGAGGCTTATGGTAAGAAATTCACTCCGAATAACATATGACGTTGACATCAGCCTTTCAAGACTATCATAGACCTCGCTGAGCAAAAAGCGAAATACCTTGGCCTACAAAGTTTTAGACGGCGAAATTTCCAGCCAGAAGGTTTGTAAATGATTTGTGATCAAATTTGGACTGACATAGATTGGGATAGAACTTCATAAACTGGGCCCTTCCACGCATGGAACACTATACATTCAACTATCTAATTTTCCTAGCCACTACCTTGTCTTAGTCATCACCGATGAGAGATTCAGATATGCTCTCATTACTACAAGGATTATGTCAGAGTCGATGTATGCGGACATGATTATGGAGGACATCGCCTGGCTCGATTTCCACCGAATTCACAGTGAAGAAATTACGGTCACTGTCCATTCTTCCCGCTCAGACATGCGCATCGGTAAGACGCAGAATAGTGACACCAGGATTATGAACGACCCAGCAATGGAAGTGATTGATACTGGGTGAGTGAGCCAGATTCTCCATTGTACCAAGCTTGAATCAATGGGATTATTATTCTAGTTTCAACTTAGAGACTGCAGTTCTTCGTGAGCTGTACAGCTATTGTTGGTGTGTCAATTCTCCTCCACGTCAGGATCACTCTGAATGACTCGGCACCTTAGTGCACGAGTCGCATTTATGAATGTTGAAAGACAATTCAAGTTGCGTGGCATACCTTTTACCCACGTGAATCCTACTAGTGGCTCTCCCGTGACTTTGGAGTTGGCTCATATTCAATCGTCGCTTGCGCGTTCCGTACCTGCACTTTGCGTGCAATCGCAAGACATTTTGTCCGGAGCACCCGCCGCTGAAGCTGCTATGCCAAATATACGTGTAATTCCGTTGAATTGGTGGTCGGAAAAAAATGCCCAGGTTAGTCGATTTATTCTTCGCAATTGTCTTTTGATATACTTTGCATAGGTTGTCACGTCAGTCAAGCTAAAATATGTACAACAACCCATGGGGAAGACAGCAAGTACAAGCGCTATCATTAGGCCATCAAGACGAATCATCTACGATACAACTCAGGCCGTTGTCTCCTTTCTTTCTGAGAACGTCAACACATGTGTGGATGAATTCTTAGAGGAATGGGCACGTGTTTCAAAGATGGTCGTAATAGCTCGAGAGGGTACGTTTTTGTCACATCAGACCAGGACCGCAGTCTGAATTCTGTCTTAGTTGCGCAGATGGCGAAAGAAAGTAACTGGAATGATGTCCGTTTACTCTCCTTTGATCTTCAAACTGTGGAGTTCGCCTACGCTAAGGTGCGTCGATGTCCTAAAAATGGCCTTTCATACCAATCGTTGTCATATTTGCCAGGACTACACCGTGTCCATCTCTTGTCAGGATCAGCTCTCACCACTCGGTGGTAATTTTGACCTTAGGTTCTCCCGTTGTGGGCGATTGCACGCTAGACACGACCGTGATCATGACCCAGAGTTCTTCAACCCCCATGGCGATGCAGAACCTTTTCTACGTAATATCTTGCGACATGGTCACGGTCGTCTCGCCCCTCGCCTCAACCGACTGGTGACTCTTCTACGAGATACACTCTCAATTGTCACGGTCCTGGAAGATATTCGACAGGAAAGCATACGAAACAACATTCATAGTGTGGACACGTTTGCGAAGGCTGCGGGGTGGTATCGGTTGTTGTACATTGACCAGAGGTCAGTTCAACCATTCTATTGTGGAATATCCACCAAAGACCTTGGTAGATATGCGCTTGATTTTCGATTGATGACTGGTAAACGCGTTGCGATCCTTGATGCATCGTTCTCGGTGTATGAACATGGAGGTTCGAGGAATCCGGCAGTGAGCGCTGAAGAGATACTAGGTCTTAGGCCGATCCCACATATCAAAGACATCGTCACAGACGTTGTCCGGGATGCCATGTCTTCTGGTAGCGTCCAACATGGTACAGTTGCCATGATTGATGTTGGGGTCGTCTGTCTTACAGGAAACGTCCTCGAGCTTGGAAAACGTATCCATCAGAGACTGATTTCTCACGAAATACGTTGATTCTCCCGCTGTGTAATATTATACCTCATATGCATACATCTGTACATTATCCACAATATCATACTACCACTTTGAAAATTGATCAGTCCGATATTTCGATATAGAGCGGTTTAGGACTTGTAACAAACATAGATGACATGGCGCGAGTCAACTTGGCTGTGTCAACAGTAGACTCTACCTTCTGGCCGTGAAAGTCTCCTTGCGAGTCCTTTTTCATTTGAATCGTTTTGCTGCTCATTGAACCTGAACCCTTGGGAAATTGGCGTTGAAGACCTCGCGAGATCTCTCGGCTCAATTGGCATGGCGAGGACTGCATTGAATGATCCTCAGAAGAATCAGGACGAACATTATTGAAATCGAGAATTTCATCGCTCAGATCAGCCATGCCGGTGTGACCCGTTGTTGTTGAATAGTTTTTCGACCCAATCTGCGACTTTTTAGAAGCGGCCCTTTCCATGGTTGGGGCCCCGGGAATTGATTTGGCACTAGGTGCTACTTTTCGTGGCCTTCCACGTTTCCGAGGCAACACAGGGATAGAATCAATTTCAAGAACGGGAGATGGGGCAATTGGCAATTGTTCCCCAGGCTTGACGGAAGTACCATCAAGAGAAGTGCAATCAGAATCAAAGAGTTCTCCTTCGCTGGAAACGTCGATAGGGCCAAAAGAAGGGTACTGACTCCTGTCAGCTTGCCTTGAAGACGAGGCCGGCGTTTTTGTTCCTTTTGAGTGGATAAGAGTCGTCGACAAAATAGCTTTGGGAGGACGACCATGATTTCGAGGCGATTTATCCGTAGGACTGACAGCCGTAGACGAAACCGCTTTGGGAGGACGACCACACTTTCGAGGCGTTTTATCCGTTGGACTGACCGTCGATGAAACTGTTTTGGGAGGACGACCACGCTTTCTAGGCGTTTGATCCGTAGAACTAACACTATCAGAGTCAAAAAGCTCTCCCTCGCTGGAAGCGTTTCTCGTTCCTTGACGAGATCTCCGCGTTTTGATGGCCGGAGTCGTCATTTTCCGCTTCGGTGCTCTTGTGTTGAATGAGGAAAATTCAGAATAGGGCTTGCTATCAGAAGCATATAGCTCATCTTCAGACTGATAATGGGAATCCTCCTCCTCCCCCTCCTCGTCGATCTCAATTGATGTGCCTCCTGCCATACGCCGATAGGAGCCGCGGATTACATCACCCCAAAGGGTATAGGTATTGCAAGACGTACATGTTCCGCCTCGAGGGACGAGACCCATTGACAAAGGATCGGCAGCAAGAAACGTTTTTGACAGGCATGTGATGTGAGATATTGCCGTGCAGGAGGAGTTGGGACAGAGCGCAGTAGAGAGGGTGTCCTTTTCGACATGGTTGAAAAAAAAAGTCTACTAACAAGACAAACTTACTGTCGCGTAGTTTTCTAGTTCCTTTTGGCAAATTGAACAATACAACAGGTGGTTATTGGCGAGTAGAGCGGTGTTCTTTGCCAAATAGGAAGAGGTAAATTGTTCTAGGAAGACGACTGTCATGCACTCATGCCTAGTGAATTTGAGTACTAACCATCGTTGACGTTCATTGGTTCTACGCGCCCAGAACCAACTTTGCCCGACTTTCCATCGACTCCTTCAAGCTCGATGCTGAAGGTGAAACCTGGAGGCATTGGATGTGAGTCTTTAGTGGCTGCTGTCCATGCTGCAACTGCCTCGTCAGAGAAAAGCTTGACATGTAGAGGCCAGGTGTTGTATGGATGAGTGGATATCATTCGATAGACTAGTCTGCAGATCGGTTTCAGCTGGCACCCTTCAAGTAGAAACATACATACGTACTGAATATTAGCTTTGATATGCTTCGGCCTACGAGAATCAAACAATGCGACACCGTCAGAACTACGAAGATGTCTCGACTTGTGTGGATGTTGCCATGCCCATTCAAATTGTAGGGCAGCCTATATAGGATATACGCATCTTCTAAAGAGAAAAACGAGGACTTAAGGCTTACGAGTCGTGAAGGGAAGCCATGGACAATCATTGCCATGATCCAAGGCCGACGAGAACGCGTCTTCGTAGCACCTTGTTTGAGTTCACCATTATGCTGTCTAGTCTGATCAGATAGACGTGTTACACATGATCGACTTGAATCCGACCTTATGCGTCGGGGAGGGTTTGGAGTGCTTCCTATGTATGTTCTAGGTAATACTAGTTGGAATCATATTTAAAATTCTCTTGAGAGGTGCATACCCTTTTGAAAAAGGTGTTTGGATAGACCTCAATAGGTAGCAGGCGTAGAACGGAGGAAACAGATGTGAGCGCGGACGCAAGATTTTACTGCGAGAAGCCATGTCAGTATGTGGCGCGATCAATAGTGATCAACTTAGCGAATGGTCACAAACAAAGTCTTTGTAATGATTTGATTTGTTCACATGGAATCTACATACACGCTGAAAGTCTGCCAACTAATAAATAACCATCTTTGGAACCATGCGGACAAGCCCTGTACAAGTTTCGAATAACCCCAGAAGCCACCTTGAAACCAATGCGCTCGTAAAACGTCAGGGCAGGGACATTTGATGTGGCGACGTTGGTGTGGATCAGAGAGCTGTCGGACAACTTGCGCGATGGCGTCGAATGTTCGCGGAAATAGTCGTACACCTGTTGGACAAGAAGGCGGGCGATGCCTTGCTGCTGATAAGCAGGCAGGACCCCGAGGGTGAGGATTTCGATGTGGGGCGTGTCTTGGGATATCTTGGTATCGGGGTTGATCTTTCCATCAAGGACTAGCGACTTTGTGAGATCATTGACGCGTGGATTTTCCTGGAGAGACGCGGAAACAAAGGCGACTGGTTCTGTCGGATTTGTAGGGTGACATGCGACCAGGCACACGCGACCGGTGAGGAGGGTGAGTTGGATAAAAAAAGATGTGGGGTAATTGACAGGCAGAAGGCATGACTGGAGACGGGTTGAATGGAGAATGGATAACTAATTCAAAAACCTACATGAAGCGCGCGCACTTTGGGGATGTCTGGGGAGGTCAGGGGCTTAATGACAAGGCTGGCCATGATTTGAAGTATCGAAGTGTGTAGTACAGTATTCTACATCGATAATACGATTGAATATATAAAGAGAGTCACTGATCCACATCGGTGGCTCCGAGTCAGTGGCTCAGGTGGCTCAAGTCGTTTTTTTTTCAAAGCCGGACGGATTCCCGACGGAGATTGGGACAAGCGATGTTCGCATCACTCACCATGTGATTCGCGTGTCGACCAGGGCAGTCGGGGCAAACCGGCGCATATATCGTGATTCTGGGCTTGGACACGGCTAGCCATTGGCTATGAGCTCGGGGGATTGAGGGATATGTTGCGTTGGCCGGCAGCGACTTATAGGCTAAGACCCTCTCCCCTACGACGGCATGTCACGGGACGGATCATGAACAAATGTCCAAGGACACTCCTATTTAACTCTCCAAGTTTTCGTACTAGCATCTTTCCATCTCTTCACAGTCCAACCAATATGGTTCTCCCCCACCATACCCCTTATGTAACTCCCCAGATCCTCCACAAGAACTACGCACAGGCACACGACACCGAGCAGTCTGGTACCCGTATGTTTTCCATCCTCATCGCCCTCTTTTTTTCCTGATCATCCTCGCCCGACAGTCATCGGCAAGGACCTGGAATATTTCTCCCAGGCGGGTTTCGAGATGGATCGCATTCATCTCAAACGCAACGCTCCAGCCGCACAGCTCTACGAAGATGCCATCCGCAATGAAGGCGCCATCATCTCTTCTTCGGGTGCCCTGATCAACTTTTCGGGAAAGAAAACTGGACGCAGCCCCAAAGACAAGCGCATCGTCTTTGAGGAAACCAGCAAGGACAACATCTGGTGGGGCTCCGTTAACATCAAGATGGACGAACGTATGTCTTTCTGGTTTATGCACCTAAAAATACTAACGGTTCTGTAGACACCTTCGAAATCAACCGTGAGCGTGCCATTGACTACCTCAACACGCGTGAGAACGTCTATGTCTTCGATGGATATGCCGGAGTAAGGCAGCATGTTCTTTTCCCGCTGTCCCAAGCATTAACCATTACTTCGGTTGCAGTGGGACCCCCGTTACCGCATAAAAGTCAGAGTCATCTGTGCTCGTGCATATCATGCGCTATTCATGGTACGTCATTTGTTCTTCACACACCTTGTTTGGAAACCAGTCACTCACAATGTGTCTAGAACAACATGCTCATTCGGCCGACACCAGAACAACTTGCTGACTTTGGCGAGCCTGACTTTATCATCTACAATGCTGGCCAGTTCCCCGCCAACCGTTTCACCAAGGGAATGAGCTCAACGACCTCTGTTGAAATCAACTTCAAGCGTATGGAGATGGTCATCCTCGGCACTGAATACGCCGGTGAGATGAAGAAGGGTGTCTTCTCCGTCATGGTGAGATTAAATTTCAAACATAGCATTTGACTTTCATATTTATATTCTATTTTCCCTCTAGCATTACCTGCAGCCAATCAAGTTTGGGCAACTTTCTCTCCATTCCTCTGCCAACGTCGGCATTGAGAAGAACGATGTCACCCTCTTCTTCGGCCTCTCGGGAACGGGTAAAACAACCTTGTCAGCCGACCCCAACCGTCTTCTTATTGGCGACGACGAGCATGTTTGGTCAGACACTGGTGTTTTCAACATCGAGGGTGGCTGTTACGCCAAGTGCATCAACCTCTCTGCTGAGAAGGAGCCCGATATCTACAATGCGATCAAATTTGGCAGCATCTTGGAAAACGTCGTCTATAACCCGGCTAGTCGTGTCCCTGACTACGACGATGTCAGTATCACCGAGAACACTCGTTGCGCCTACCCAATCGAGCATATCCCTAATGCCAAAATCCCCTGCCTCGTTGAAAAGCAACCTTCCAACATCATTATGTTGACTTGCGACGCTTTCGGTGTTCTTCCACCTGTTGCCAAACTTACGCCTGAACAAGCTAGCTATCATTTCCTCGCCGGGTACACCTCGTAAGTGCCTGAAGTTCTTGCCTTGACTTGGGAACCATTCTCATTTTCTTCCAAAGAAAAACGCCTGGAACTGAGGATGGTGTCCTTGAGCCCATCCCGACCTTTTCGACTTGCTACAGTGCACCGTTCATCGTTCTTCATGTATGTTTTCCTAAGGTTATCTTCCTCCCATTTCTGATTATTTCTATAGCCCGGACGCTATGCCGAGATGTTGGCGGAACGCATGGCCAAGCACAATGTCGACTGCTGGCTCATCAACACTGGCTGGACTGGCGGCAAGTTTGGCCAAGGAAAGCGTTGCCCTCTCAAATATACCCGTCGTATCGTCGACGCTGTGCATTCTGGCGAGCTCTCCAAGGCAGAATTCGAAACTTACGGAACGTTCAACCTCACGATACCCACCTCGCTCGAAGGCGTACCCAGGGAGCTGCTCAATCCGGAACTCGCTTGGTCTGATAAAGCTGCCTTCAAGAAGGAGGTCAGGAAACTGGGTGTCATGTTCCAACGAGCTTTCGCTTTGTACGAGAAGGACGTCGAGGATAAGGTCAGGATGGCGGGTCCCCAGCTGGATTGAATTTGGACTATCTGAATTGAAATACAACATTCTGTAATTGGACCGGCATTTTGTAACATACACCTATCACACACTACAAAATAGACACGTCGACTTGTACCAGTATTTCCCTTCGTTTAAGCTCAATAAGCTGCAGCTGTGAGGGGCAGCAAGGGTGACGCTTGGGGAAAATTGTGACCAAGTGCATGAGGACAAATCTCATTATTGCTGCAGTAATGCAACGGAACCAAACCAACAGAAGAAAAATAATGCTGGTTTGTGCAAAGATAGTAAGTCCAGAGAGAAGGGAACAAAATAAATATTGAGACCCGTAGGTCTACCACTCCGGGAAAGCGTGTCATCCTTGTGCAGGGGCCATGCTAATCTTCTCTGTATCGTTCCAATTTTTTCGTATGTCACCCCGAAGGGGACATTATTTGGTGTCTCGGACCGGACTGCAACAACAGGCTTTTGCTTTTTGTTCAGCCGACGGGGTCATTGTTTACTTGACCAAATAGACCTTCCAGGTGCAATCGCTCACAACATAACTTATCTTCTGCAGGTTTCTGCTCTCTAGTTGACAGGAAGCTGAGTACTCCCATGGATGTATATCACTCAGATTGGAGATGATGAATGAAACAAAGCATAATGCGGACCCCAAGTTCAATTCTGTCGTATGTATGAGACGCAATCCAGGTCCTGCTTAATTTTCTGCGATAACCGGCTTCCTTGATTGCCATCTGAAGGATTGTCATCTCAAGTGCCGAATATTTACTCCGGTTTCCGGCTAAACAGTCAAGAGTCGTCGAACACCGGGTCACTCATGAGTCATCTCTCCAGAGCCTAGAGTCTAGACCCGTGGGTTCCGAGCCGAAGCGCCTTTTTTCTGGTACTACAAGTTATCTCGTGTTTGAGGATGCGTGCCCCCCCGTGGGCGATGTACTAGAGCCATGGTCAAAGATTCTTCCCTCGTGAGGCTCGCTATGAATGCTTGCACCCGAAAAAAAGGTCTCAAAGAACCATTGACTCTTCTCGGATATGATGTATTTGCTTGGCAAAATGTGCTTTGGGTGGACGCCACGTCTGACACGTAGGCCTTGAACACAGCTCGTTGGCCTTTCTACGTGTTTCTTGATTTTTAGACGTGGAATTTACCTATATTTGATTATAAGAGTGAGCAAGACCATGGGGTTCCTCGTCAAAAATGTCTCGCTATTCAACACGCAGACGGCCTCCATATCGCTGTTCATCAAGGACGCAATCTACATGTGTCCTCGGCTCAATGTCTCTTATCTTTCTAGCATTTATTGCCTTGATCTTTCTCTGTCCTCCTGTGAAGGCTGAAGGGAATGTGACCCGTCCCGAATATGGAACTGTAATTGGAATCGGTGAGCAGATTCTAGGACTTAGCGTTCTGTGCTCAAGCCCTGTTATACTAATCGACTCGCGTAGACCTGGGGACAACGTAAGTTCTCTATTCAAGCATCACATGTCGTTTATGCTGACCATCAAAGTTATTCTTGTGTCGCGTATGTGCACTTCGTATTTTGTCGTCAGAAATTTATTCAATCTTATCAGAGTACAAAAAAAAGGCCGTGTAGAAATTATTGCCAATGACCAGGGTAACCGTATCACACCGTCCTGGGTTAGTTTCTCAGGTGAAGAACGTCTGTAAGTCCATCGATCGTTCAGACGGACATGACTGAGCGGGCATCATATTTTGCAGAGTGGGTGACGGCGCTAAACATGCTCTCCATTCTAACCCTCAAAACACGGTTTTCGATGCAAAGCGTCTCCTAGGACGGAAGATGGACGACGAAAATGTCCAACGCGACATGAAGCAATGGCCATTCTCCGTTCACGAAAAGAACGGCAAACCTACTATCACTGTCCAGTACAAGGGCGAAAACCGGGATTTCGTAAGTACTCGTTTGCATACCCAAATCACTGGCCGGATTTATGACCGTCAATTTTAGTCACCGGAGGAGATAAGTGCGATGATTCTTTCAAAGATGAAAGAAACAGCCGAAGCATACCTTGGACATCAGGTCACTCACGCTGTCGTCACTGTCCCTGCGTGTGAGCGACTGATCCCCCGCATTTACTTGTTGTTCTAAGACTGGCCATAGATTTCAACGACGCTCAGCGTCAAGCCACCAAAGACGCAGCGACAATCGCTGGCTTGACAGTCCTGCGTATACTCAATGAGCCCACTGCAGCCGCCCTCGCTTATGGCCTCGACCAAAAAGGTCCCGAGAGCAAGATCCTCGTGTACGACCTTGGCGGCGGTACGTTCGACGTATCCCTTCTCTCCATTGAAGACGGCGTCTTCGAGGTCCTCGCGACGGCTGGCGACACGCACCTCGGCGGCGAAGACTTTGATAATCGCGTCATCGACTACCTGGTTGAGCTGTACGAGACCAAGACGAGCACAGACGTGAGCCGGGACCAACGTGCGATGGGGAAACTGAAGAAAGCGGTGGAAGGCGCGAAGCGCGCGTGTTGAGATTGAGGCGTTTGAGGGTGGCCACGACTTTGTCGAGACGCTTACCCGTGCGAAGTTTGAGGAGCTGAACGGGGACTTGTTCCGCAAGACTCTGAAACCGGTGGCGCAGGTCCTTCGGGACACCAAGCTCGGGAAGCATGAGGTTGACGAGGCAGGTATCCATCCATTCAGGCTCTACTTCTGATGATAATGGTCTCTTCAGATTGTTCTTGTTGGCGGATCCACTAGGATTCCAAAGGTGCAGGAACTTCTCGAAGAGTTCTTTGGTAAGAAGCCCTCGAAAGGTATTAATCCTGATGAGGCCGTGGCCTATGGCGCTGCGGTCCAAGGTGGAATCCTGTCTGGTACCAGCAACGCTCCGATCACACTTGTTGAGGTCAATCCTCTCACAGTTGGAATTGAAACCTCTGGCGGAGTATTCACGCCTATCATCAATCGGAATACTATCATACCCACTAGGAAAAGTCAAATGTAATGTCGGTTGTGTTTTACTGCAACGAAATCCTCTAACTTTCTTTTGTTACTACAGTTTCTCGACATCGAATGACAATCAAGAAACTGTGCTCATTCAAGTGTATGAAGGCGAGCGTGCGCAGACAAAACACAACAACCTTTTGGGCAGATTTGAGTTGTCTGGCATTACTCCTGCGCCGAGAGGGGTTCCGCAGATCGAGGTGACCTTTAACATCGACACCAATGGCATCATGCACATAACGGCTTCCGACAAAGGATCGTGAGTGTTTCCACAATATACATTATCGGCTCCTGGACCTGACAAGATGCAAATAGTGGGAAAACAGAGTCTATAACAATCACGAACGACAGAACGCGGTTTAGTACAGAGGATATAGCACGGATGGTGGCAGAGGCTGAACAATTTGCCGCGGATGACGAGCTGTACCGCAAGCGAGTGGAGGCGCTCAACAGTCTGTCTTCTTATGTTTACAATCTGAAGGGGCAACTTGCAGACAAGGACGGCATCGACGAGAAAGACGTAAAAGTGCTTCATGACACTGTCAGGGTTGGGATGGAGTGGATCGAGGAACATGGGCAGACGGCGTCGTCGGTGGATTTGGAAGAGAAGCTTGCAGGTGAGCAGGAGCCGATTCGAGCGTTTCCATCATCCAACTGTCTGCCAGAACTACAAAGAGCAGTAAATCCAATCGCATCCACGGGGTCGCGCGCAGATGATGAACTTTGACAGGGTGGGAGTATTAGATTTAGTCGATCAAGCATTCTAAAAATGCAATCTGAGGAATGTAATACATATAAAGCCTAGTGCTAACCTGAGAGCGCCGACTTTCGAGCCACAGTGGAGCCAGGCAAACGAAAGGCTGTGGCGTCAGAGGCTTCTCGACTAGTTTTTTTCTCGGACGACGAGGTCGGGATTTTGCAGCCAGGCGGTCCCAGGCATCGAGTGTCTGAGAGTCTGCATGCTGCTTGTGTATCCAGGCGGGTGCGATGTTGTACTTGCGGGAGGGCAAGCTGTCTGGGGGAGGCTCGACCTTGCGGTGTGTGCAGGCGTCACATTTCCAGTTGCGGAGAGAGGGTGTGCTGGGGTCTGCGTCCCCCTTGGCGATGGCAGTGGAGGCCTTGACGAGGGCGACGAGGACGGGGTCGCTGAGGACAGGCGTGTGGCAGCGATGGTGGTAGGCGAGGGCACAGGCAGAGCACGTGAGCAGGAAGTTGGCGGGCGAGCTGGTTGAACGTGCACAGACGGCGCAGGACATGACGGATGACTGACGTAATCGCGCAGTCCATTTAAACACGCGCGCCACAGACCTTGCCTCGTTCCCACCACCATGGCAGACTCCTGGACAGACGGACTCCTCCTCAAGGTACTCCATTCACTCGTGCTCCGCCGCTGCTCACCCTTTGCAGATCGTCAACCTCCTCACCTACTTTTTCTTCTTGGGCTCAAACATCTACACCGTGGCCTCCCCCGCAGGCATCTACTTTCACGGAAAGGAAACATACCTCACCCCCGCCCCGTGGGCCTTTCTCATCTGGTACGACCCTTTTTCTCTTTCTCTTTCGTCCTCACTCTCGTTCACCAGGTCTCTCATCCATCTCTTGCTTCTGGGCACTGTCATCTACCAGTTCTTCCCCGCAGGCAAGCGTGTGATCGTCGATGGCATATCCTGGCGTTTCCCTCTCCTGGCAATTTTGAACTCCATCTACGTCAACCTCTGGGCTAGCCATCATTTTGTCCTCGGTACTTGCACGTTCTGCTTTTAGGGGCCATGTACTGACCTTTCAATCAGCATTCGTCCTCGCCCTCTTCGTCAGCTCGGCCGTCACGGCAAGTAATATTCTTATTCTACGGAGCCACCCGATCTGACCTCATTTCCAGCACATCTACTATATTGTCAAGAAACACCACTCGCCTCAGGAGACTGCTGACGAGCTCTTCATCCACCTCCCATTCTCACTTTACCATGGGTGGACCACCGTCCTTGTCGTTCTCAGCGCTTTTGAGGCCTTTGGCGTAAATTCTTTGGAACACCGTGATGGTGTCTGGACCAAAGTGTTTGTTTTCCTCGCCCTGTAGGTCTCTTTGTTGTCTATCCACATCGACGGCTCTAACTGACGATCACTCAGCTTCTTCCTCGAGGGTACTGCCGCAACCTATGCTTTCTCCACTCCCGAGGGTGATCTTCCCGCCTCCATTGCAATTGCCTGGTCCTTGTGGGCTATCTTTGCTCAACAAACAAAGTCTGCATTCGTCCACTGGAGTGCCCTCGCGTTCTCCATTCTCGCCCTCGTGTGGGTTGCCAAGGGGGCTTATGGCCTCTTCACTCGCGTACGCGGCGGTCGTATCGCACTTTCTGACGAGGAGAGGGCTCCTCTTGTTGGATGATACTGGATTCGGTTATGACACTCATGCCTACTCTTTCTTTGCTCCATTATGTATTGTATCTGTATTCCATCTTGTTTCGTTCAATTCGTTTAATGAACATCCGAGTGAAACCCAGATTTGCGCTCTTCAATTGCCACATTATAGAACAGTTATTAAGACACCTCTTCGACTGAATTAAGCCACCTCTTCTTCGAATTAAGCCACCTCTTGGACTGAATTAAGTTACCTCTTCGACAGAATTAAGCCACCTCTTCGACTCTAGTACACATAGCATACGTTTGGAAATCTATGATCCGCTATACAACGTCAATCAGCATCATGCCCAACAAAAGGAATCAAACAACCTACACGGGAGGGACAGAAGTTGCCGGGCCGGGCTGGGCGGTGAGTGATGGGAATGGAGATGTGGCGCACTGTAAATGGCATGCTGTTTAAATGATGCTTGTCCCAGTTCATGAAAGATGCTCACAGCTTGCTCGACATCGTTCATGTTCTCACCAGCGGGGAGGTGCGGGTTAGCTTTGAGTTTCGGGGGGACAGGTAACACTTCGGAGCAATCAATCATGTTTGCTTTGTTTTGGCCAAGGAGGGACATTTTCAACATGGCATCCGCGAATTCAGATTGCATTTGCCTTTGATTTGCTAATGATACGAGTTAGCTGGAAGTTCATCTCATGGGCCTCAAGTGGAATGCCTACCCGCAAAGGATTGCCAATGACAGGAGGTCCGTGAGTCTTTTTGTGGAGTTAGTCTATTTTACTGCTGTTCGAAGGCACGCTTACCTCTGGCGATCTGGATGACACACGAGTCAGTTACGAAGGAGTACAACTGGATGTAGCTTCACTGACAAGATGATCCGACTGCAGGCGGAGCTCTCCACGGAGCGGAGACTCTACCTCTCCTTCGTTACCTCCGGTGCTAGTTGTCAGATGGACTGTTGAGTAACACTGAATTCAGGTCTGCATGACGACTCACCCGGGGAATTGTGTGCCCCGAAGCTGGACTTCGATGTAAAATTGAGTATCAAAAGTGGAGGGTGTAGAATCGAAGGGAGTTCTATAAGTGGAGATGAATGAAAAGGAGAACGAAGAAAACAAGTGTTTTTCCAGACATACCCAGGGATCTGAAGTTGTGTCGTTTATTTCATCAGAAATGTTCGGAATGGGGAATTTATAAAGAACACTTGCGGTTGGATCCACCAAGTCGGCTGCAGCGACAGAATGACTGCGAGAGAAAGGTTTGAATTTAACGGGATGGGATTGATGACGGATGGATTGCTTACGATGCAAGAAGGGCGACGAGCTCCCTTGGGGTGAATCCTGCGTCTGCCATCCTAGAGAGAATACTGGTGACGGTATCTGCGGCATATTAAGTATTTGATGAATGGTTTTTTAAGCGAGTGAATCTTACCAGAAGGTTCGGGGACCATAAGATCGGGGGCAGGGGCCGTCGCGTTGGGACGTCCAAGGAAGAATTTGAGCTGTGGAGAACCGGGGCAGTTACTCAAGCCGACGGCGCCGGCAAATTGGACGCTATCGTGTACTTAGGTATCTGGGTACATGATAGGTTGGAGTGCTTACAAGTCGCCGGGAGTAAGAGTGTGTCTGGCAATGTAGGGCTTTTGTTTGTTGACGATCTTGTTTATGCCTTTATTGGCGTGATAGTTGACCTCGGTATCGTTGAAGATGATGATTGAACCATCCGCGCCACCACCGCTGGACATTGTAGGTGAATTCGTCGCAGTCGAAGTAAGTTGATTAAACAATATTTACCCTCTTGTCGGGGAAAACCCGATAGCATCATGGAAAGTCAATCTGAGGGACTCGTGCACCTGTCGAGGAATGAGCGACAGTAAGTGGATTTGTCAGGATCATATTCCCACCCCTTCGCCACATTTTCCCCCCTCGAAGAGGTTGGTTTGAAGATCTTCCAAGACGGGATATAATGCGCAGCACGCGGAATTTGAGGCAGTGTGAACACCATCTGGACACTTTACTTTCTTTGTTAGAGATGCTGAAGAAATGACAATGTCAGATATTGAGAAGAGATATAAGAGGCAGAGGCATGTGATTACCAACCTTGAGAAGTATGAATAACGCTCAAGGAGAGCAAGCAAGCAAACAGGAATTTAAAGGCCATACCGCTTTGCACAGAAGTGATTTGGGTGCTGGGTTGTTGCTGAGCGAAGTCGGTCGCCCTTTATACCTTTGGATAAATTCACGAGAGGTTTTCATGAGCTCGAGGTAGACCGATGCCCCGACGGTGCGGGGCCGAGGTGAATGCATTAGGAATCGAAAGATTTTTGGGCCGCGACCGTTGGCACTGTGTGCTGACAACTACATGTCGGGAGAATAGATCCGAACCAGCTGGAGTCCCTGTATAGAGTTGGCAGTTCTTCGGCAGTTTGGGACGGCGCGAAAGAAACGCGATCAAAATGGCAGAAAACGCCATATCTCGACGTTCTTAAAGGAGTACAAGTCCTTTGAATGACGTACTGTAGGGGGGTCAGTTTACAGTACAGTACTCAGTACTGATTGGAGCAACGAGGTTGTAGGATACCTCTTTTCAGACAGAGGAAACTCAAGTACCAAGCGATGATAAGATGCCGAAGTAACAAGCAATCACATAGGTAAGTGGCAAATAAGGAAATTGAGTCATCCAAGTCCACGGGTTTAATGAAGGCCATTTGGTTACTTATGGCAGCTGGGTTACCAGTTTCACGGCAGTCATCCATCCGGCTGGAACTGAGTACGTCTAGACGTTACATGCACAATCTTTCAATCCCGGAGCTTCTTCGGGCAAGGTAGATGGCTGCTCGTTTCCTGGCCATACATGCGATATGGAGAGAAAAGGTCGTTTGTGTTATGCTCCTTGCGCCACCTCGGATACCGGCAGAGAAAGACAATTCGAGAAACCAGAATATAGGGAGTTTGGTCCGGTAGAGAGATTTGCAAATCATGAAACGTTTGATTGCCCCGAGTTTCTGCTCAAACTCGCCACTTTCATGGAGCCGACAGAGGCGTATTCGTTAATCTCATGGGGTTGATTACCAAACTTGCGCTTTAGCAAGACAACTTGGTTTGCGGAAATGACTGACTCCTCAGAACGAACGTCACATCTAGGCTGTGACAGTCCACGAAGGTGCAACACGTGTTGTGACTACTCTCACTTCTCAATCTCAGCCAATATTTGGACCTTGCTCGAACCTTGCTATTGATTCATACTCCATCTCACTTTCGTTGCCTCACAAAATGGAAAATGTTGATACATCTCCTGGTAAGCTAGCGCGTTTATCTCCATTGACTACTGAACTGGTTTTCCAGAGGTCATGCTGACCTTTTATCGTCGCCTGTATCCTTTCAAATCTATCTTCAATTGGCTAAACCATGAACACGCTCCGACGCGTCTCTTTACGAACCGCGAGTTTGCTTTCACGCTTCCGGGTGACATATACCTCCGATACAACAGCTTTAGTACGGTAGAGGAGCTCAAGAAGCAAGTTTGTCATTTCAACCCAACGCGTTTTGAAATTGGGCCTGTCTATTCTTTGCGAGTTCGTCTTTCATGTTTATAATACCACCTCATACCTTAATATAGGCAGCATAGCCAAGGGACAAAAAAACAGCGCGACCCGGAATGTTTGTTCCTCTACAGCGCGAGCTAGTGTTTGACATCGATATGACTGATTATGACCCCGTTCGGACGTGTTGTTCGGGCGCCGACATCTGTAGAAGATGCTGGGTTTTCATAGCATTGGCTGTGAAAGTACTTGACGCCGCCATACGCGAACAATTTGGATATGAAAACCTCCTCTGGGTGTACTCTGGTCGGCGTGGGATTCATTTGTGGATTTCCGACAAGGAAGCCATGGAGTTGACGGATGATCAACGCAAGGCTTTGGTCGGTTGGATGACTGTAGTCCACGGCAGTCAGGAATCAAACAAGAAGCTGAACGTCCGTTCTGCATCGCGATCGCTACCCCCTCCCCTGCAGTGCGTGGTTATCCTCTACGAATTTGACAGCGCCTCATCGAATCTAGGGCCGCTGTAAATATCCTCAATGAAACATTTAGCGAACTCATTCTGAGTGATCAGAATCTATTCGCGTCACAAGAAGCCTGCGAAACTCTATTGGAACAGATCCCTGACTTACAAACAGTGTCGCACCTTCGTACGAAATGGACCAATGATCCAGGTCGCTCCTCGGAGGACAAATGGCTTGACTTCAAAAAAGAAGTCAAAAGCTACGAGAATGGATCCTCGCAAAGGGTTCGCCATGGTGATATTATAATGCGACGTAAATCCTCTGATGAACGTTCCCTAGATCAACTTAAGAGCTGCGATGGAGGACATTATCCTTTTCTATACGTACCCACGGATAGATGCAGAGGTGTCTAAACACAGAAACCATTTGTTGAAAGCACCATTCTGTGTTCATCCAAAAACGGGGCGTGTATGTGTCCCGGTGGACCCTGAACGCATTGAGGACTTTAACCCAGAGGCTGTACCCACTGTCAACCAGTTGTTGCAGGAACTCGACACATTTTCCAAATCAGAAAGCGAGCCTGTAGAACATCACTCTGGTATCACTTTCACAGTCTGATTCTAACGTCCAACTCATAGCAATCTCAGATTGGGAGCGGACCTCATTGAAGCCTTACGTTGATATTATGGATAAACATGCACTGCGATTAATGGAACTAGTGCGACAAGAAAAACGAGGAAAAGGTATGTAGCTCTCCAAACTCTTCTAGACCTGGGTTCATTTGTGTAACAGATACATCCTGGTAGCCCTGACTTCCCATGTAGTATGATTTCCTGAAAGATAGTTGCGATCGAGCAGTATGTATATCACAATTCAGCGATGATTTCTTTCTTTGGGACAACCCAATAGTGACTAGTTTTTGCGTTCCAATACCAGGTCCATCATCATTTCCCAACGGTCACCATTCAATACCTAAAAAAGTGAACACGGCGATTCATGGAAAAAACAGTGTCGTTGAAATTGCAAACTATATCTGTGTGTGGATTTAATCGATTCGGTGAGAATCCACTTTGTCATAACGTGTCACTCGACACACTTCTCTGCCGACATAAGGGCAACAAGACGATCGCGGAGACCGGCCGCCACGTATATACTATAAGATCAACCATAATCTGGTCACGTAGATGCAGTTTTCAACTACACAGATTCGCTCATCCACCATGTATAGCCATTTGCATAACACAGGTACAGAGGAACTTTAAGAAACAATCAATATGGAACGGGACCTTGGGCAATAACAATGCGAGGGCATACATAAAGCGACTAAAAATGAAAACAGACGACAAAGAGGAAGGCATGATTCAAATGTTCAGGAACACTACTCAGAAGTTTCGAGAATTTCGATGTCCAACCACTTGGAAACCACCGGATGAACATCTGTGTTCTTGGACAGGACGTCCTGAACACGACGTGCAACTGTAATTGCACATTCTTCTGCGCGTCCAAAGCCAGACAAGCACTCGGTCCTATACTGCGCCACCGAGAGGCCTATTAAGCTGCTCACAACCACGTTGCCTGTCTCATTTGCGGGTGCCTGGAGGACGACTGGTAATGCGATAAGGAGCGGAACTTTGGTGGCAAGGATGTCTAGTTCGCGAGCGACCTGATCGAGACGCTCTTCAGAAGCAATCTTAGCTGGGACTACATGGACTGCGTCAAGAAGATCGGGTAGCGCTTGAAGCCCCTCGAAAGCGTCATCAACGACCTCTCGTGCCAGCCTCGCAGACTCCTTGTTGCCCATTGGCCGTGGAAGTAGATTGAGTAGATCGTAAAGGGCACGCGCATCCACTGCAGCTGTAGGTGGATTTACGTAATTAGGAGAGGGGGGACGGGAGGGAGGCAGCTTGATGTTGAATCTGGCTGGAGGCGGTGTAAGGGGAGGAGTAGTTGCTCCTCGGCTCTTCTTCAGTGCAACAGGAACTAGTTTCGGGGAGGTCGGAGGCGAAGTAGGCACATAAGGGCGATGTGCCAAAGCAACTAAGCCTCGCCACACGATTGATATGAGAAAGGTAGCAAGTGTTGTTTGGGACACGGCGGATGTAGTGAAACGAGCGATAGTCTTGGCATAAACGGGCATGATCACTTGTAACGCAATGATGGATGGATGGTGAGCCGGTAACCCTTTCGTATTCGGGGCCGCCTTGGTGCCTTGTTGGGAAATCGGCATCTCAAGGGCCTCGAGAAGCGGCATCAACTCGTTCCGGATTGCGTTGATTATCGGCCCGACTACCCTGTTGATCAATGAGACCAGGCCTTCGCGGATCGATTTCAGACCGTCGCCCCGTACATCCAGATCTGTCCCCAGCTCAAACTCGTCAAATGTTTCCAGTAACTCTCCAACAAACGTGGCAATGGCTATAGCGTGTAGCTGAGTGGAGTTGGGGTTCGGCGACTGGACGGAGGGTGGGGGTGCATGCTGGAAAGCGGGAGAAGAGACAAGGGGTACCAGATGTGCAGACAGATTTGTCAACAGAACAGACAGAGGGCGATGCAAAGTGCGGATGATAGCCCTGTGCAGATGTGGCGAGTCTTGAGTAGCTTTGAGTTCTCTGAAATGAAGTTAAATGAAACGATCGACATTAACGAAGCTGTAGTACCCACGATGCGATGAAATTTCCAAGTGCATGTCCGCGACCTGCTGGAATCGGTCGCTTTCCGAGAAGCTGCTCGTTTGCAGTTGCTGGACCGGAAGGTTGGGCAAGTGCCCTGGATACCGCTTCGCTTAACTTGAGATTGAGTAATTCCAAATAGGATCCATCCTGGACGAGGGTGGTGGGTATATTATTTACGGACACGATCGGCGATGGCGAAGAGCGCCGAAATCCACTCAGCGACAACTTGTTGAGAGGACGAGCTGCGCGCTCAAAACCATTGCTCGAGCTGGGGCGTGAAGCAGGGGGAGGGTTGGTGAGAGGAGGGGCAGAAGAAGAGTGGTTGGCAGGGCGAAAGAAGGATGGATGCTTGAGGACATTCATCGTCGTAGAGGGTAGATGCGAGCGGATTCGATATCAAGTCAAAGTCTATGGTCTAGAGGTCTATGTCAAGGGGCAAGTTTCCAACCTTCCAGGAAAAGTAGAGAGCAATTTATCCCATTGAATAATGAAGAAAAAGATAGATAAGAGGAATGCGTCAAAGTGAGAACGCTGGGGGACCCTAAGGAGGGCGGTCCGTGTCGACAAGGAAGGAAGCAAGGGGTCCGAAGAGAATTGTGGTAATGTTGTGTTTCAGAGTGCTGTAAAGACGATGATGAGAGCGGAGAAAGGCATGGACAGACAGCGACGTACCTAGTGGAAGTGACAACCATAGATTGTGGAACGAGGTGCAAGCCGTGAAGCTCGATGATAAAAGGAAATTTTCTTATTCAACTTGCTTTTCTATACTCTTCTCACTTCCCACGCCCCTGATCCGGCTGCCATGGGCCTGAGAACCCCTATCCCATTCATTTTGCATTTACGCTAGATGTTTTTTTATCTCGGCATGCAGCACATTGTCGCTACACCGCAAACGCCACAGACAACTACCGTCATCTGATTCCCTCAGACGCAGTGCCGCTCGCGACTGTGCACCGTCGTCAACAACCATCTTCAAATCACCTGGAGTTCATATCAGTGTGGGATCAAGACATCTGACATCAGAAACCCATACCTCGATAAGGCAGGTCATCCACAGGGAAGACTTGCAAGCGAATTTCCAAACTCCTTATGCGCTCAACTACAACGTCAACAGAACCGCTGAACCAGCCCCGTGCATCACCATCCTCCATCGAGTCCCATAGACTCATAAAATCCTTTGTAATCTCTTTAGGTCCGGTAACGAAGGGTGCATCTAAACTTATCAGGTCTGCCCGCTGCTTCTTGTTAGAGTCACCTCTGGATAGGTGGGACAGTATAGGCTTACCAAATCCCCAAAAAGTCTTTCCTTTGACTTTGCGCTGTCCTTTAGAAGTCCACTAGCTTGCAATGGGTTCAAAAGGCGTCTACCCTCTGGGATTACGCCCAATTCTCGCCGGCTGGCTGCCAGAGTGAGCTCCCCGGCAGTTAGCGGGTTTGACGGAGGATCAGGTGATGACGCGGGAAGCCGTGGGCTAACCAGATTGAGAGACTCGATGCCGGTATCTGACGAGACATCCCACTGTTGTGTAGTTTCGGGAGGAAGTGGTGACGATGATATGTCCCGGTCGCGCAATTTCGGCGCTGGTATAGGGGCCTCATATGCGTCATACCTAAGTTTGCTTGCTGAAAGTGACTGGCTTGATGACAATTTTGACGGAACCGTCGGGTCTGACAATGCCTCCAAGAAATCAGGAAGCTACAACAAACTCACATCACT
Source organism: Termitomyces sp. T32_za158 (assembly GCA_018857265.1). Classification (NCBI taxonomy): domain Eukaryota; kingdom Fungi; phylum Basidiomycota; class Agaricomycetes; order Agaricales; family Lyophyllaceae; genus Termitomyces; species Termitomyces sp. T32_za158. The sequence continues at coordinate 24,791 of JABAJZ010000008.1, read as the reverse complement.
GAGCAACACCAGAGAGAAAGACTTACGGAGGAAGACCGGGCCTTCCGTACTACCTCCATGAGGTTGTCCTTGTTGCCAATGAGGGATATAAATTGTTCGCACCGCTAAAGTTACCGTAAGCGTCTTGATCATTGCCTCAAAGATCAATCTTACTTGGCGAAGATGTCGTTTTGATTGGTGGCCTAGTTCTCTAACAACACTGATGACCGAAGAGGGAATCTCATCACAATCTGCGGCAACACGGAGCATAGCGAGCAGGCAGGCATCTTTGACAGAAGCTGTTGACCAGTTAGAGTAGTTGCCAAAAAACGGGGCAAATTTGGCTCACTCGCGGAGCTTGATAGCCTGACTGCGAACCCCTTCAGGATATCTTGGGGTCGTATGGACAGCCTCCCACACTGTTCAGTAGCTAGTGCTGCAATTATCACGATTATCGTCTGGGACAACTCTGACTCGGAATCTACGAGAAAAGTCAACAGTGATGTTGAAAATCCGATGCCAAAGTCAGTCCCAACTTAAATCAAACGTCAAACCTTGAGCAAAACGATGTTTTACAATGCTTACCATATTGCCTATCAGTTAGCACTTTATCGACAATCGGTTCTAAAACAGAGTACCCATCGAGGGAAGCATTTTCGAGTCGCAACAACATGTCCTTAAGCTCTCTAGCATAGAACTCTCCATCTTCACCGGACTTGACGGTGATGATCTCAAGAAACCGAAGTGCTCGCTCATTTAGGTCGGTGACAGATAACCCGGAAGGTATATTTTGGATAGCTTGAGAATAGTAGGTCGACAAAATGCTCGGATCCACGCGATGCAATATTCGAAGTGTCTTATGTCGATCGTGAATATTCCAGTTAAATGAAAAGGACGTGCAATCCTACCGTTTTACGGACCAATACATCTGGAAAATCCAATAATTGCATGATTCGCTCAACCTCCCAACTATCTAGAATGGCGGGTATATCATTAGGTGTTCCTGCCCATAAAACGGGGTCGGTGCATTCTAAGCATGATAAAAATAAATAAACATCGTTTGGATGGCGGGATGTAAGCAAAGAACGAATGTGGTGAACAGGAGACTCGGGGTCAATAGATATGAGGCTATTCGGCGCGATATTCGCCAACAGCGCGAAGGATCCCCGTAATATTCCTGAGTATATTGCTATCAGTTACTGCGGGCACAAAGAACTAAGAACAACAAACCATGCTCGTGGTTTTGAGAAGACGAGCGAATCAATCGTAGAAGAATAGGAACATTGTCTTCAGTCAACCTGTCTCCAATATCTAGCCCATGCTTTAACTGTACAAAGCAACAAAACTTGCCCAAGAACGAGCAGTGCAGATAGGATTGTGCAGATGAATTGCGAGTGGTGATGTGCAGAACTTGTTAATGTTGTGGCAAACAGTTCATTTACAAGTTGACGGGCGTTTAAAACAGGTTGTTTAACCTAGATCATGAAGTTGGAAATTATCATGACATGTAATGAGAAGAACGTCACCTGAGCCATGCGGACGCACAGTGACAATGTAGCGCCAACTACCTGTTGATCTGGGTCTTTGCATCTCGAAGCAACTTTGTGACTAATGTCTGTTAACAGATCTATGTGAGGTAAGTCCAACGATCGGTACGCAAGCAATGCACGTCGACGGACGTGGGGCCTGTACGACGAACACGAGGTAACTACTCTGCAAAGTATTATCCAGGAAATATACTAACGAGTTGTGCGACAAAAGATTGTGAAGACGCGTTCGGATAGCGGGGATGAGATCGTAGTTTGAAGATGCTATCACATTTTCCAAAGCGAGGCAGATCCGAGGCAGATCTTCGTGTTCCAGGTCCTCCATTTCAAACTGGGATGAGTGATTCTGGTAAGCTATTGAAACCAAGTATACCTTGCGCAGAGTGTTAACCAGCATCAACTGCAGTTCATGGTCGGCAGGCATAACTTCAGCGCAGAATAAATAGCCTGATCATTCATATTCAAGGCAAAGTCTATAGACGTGATAGATCTTCACCTATCCTTTTCTGACTGATGCTTCGACCTGCCTCAGCAAGAGTGACCGCATGTGATAGCGCGAAGTCAAAAGTGTTTGGAGGTAGGAAGCCATGCGACAGAGTCATGTGGCAATAGAGGAGAGTAATCAAATGTTTCCTACATTCATCCTACACAGAATGTCAGTCCCACTGAGATCAGATCCCCAAGAGTAGGTTGCGGACCAGCGAAAGGGTCGAGTCGGCGAACTGACATCGAATTGCTTCGACCTCATCTGACAAGAACTGATTCGCCCTTCGAGAAGGATCGGCACATTCTGCCTTGCGAACTAAGGAGTAATAAGCCCTGCTACTTGCGCCAGAAGTAATATAAGGAGGGACATCCATGAACAAGATCGACGAGTATTGTTGATCGCAATGATACAGTGACAAACACCTCTTTGTCGTCATCTTTCATGTCAACGGCGTCTGCCCAGACGGCCGCCCAAGCAACTGCACGTTCGTTCAACAAAATCCTAAGCCAACCAAAGTTTTCTTCCAGGTCTCGAGCTTCTGGCGAGGTTGACGATGGGACCAAAAAACTACGACGCATGATACTGGTCGAAGGCATACCCTCTGCAGTGGTATGCGCCTCATTTTGGGGTCCAACGCGAACGCTCAAAGTTTCTTCAGGACCCGACTCTTCGACCCCGAATATGGAAAATTCTTCTTCGCGTGTCAGATATCTCTGCTGATACATTCATGAATTATGTTTCGCGTGGGCCTTGTGAAGTTCGAGAGAAGATTAGAAACGACACTTTCCGGTAAGAGAAGAAGATTTACCTGTGTAGTTCTTTTCAACTTGAGCGAATCGGTCTGTTAGAACTCTGGCAACCGACAGAGGATTCAAAGAACGCGTTCGCGAAGATATGCTCGTTCGGTTACTTGATGCTTTTGTTTGGAGAAATCACGGTCCGTTTGACATGGATAGTCACGAACTGCGCTAATAAATGACTTTAGATAGGCAAGAAACACATCAGCTTGGATTTACCTACGTCCAGGGAATGAACGTTCTTGCGGCTCCATTCCTTTACACAATGCCTTCGGAGCTCGAAGCGTTCTTTTGTTTTTCAAAATTTATAGAGGAGTCTTGTCCCCTCTACGTTCAACCGACATTAGAAGGGGTCCACCGTGGTCTTAAGGTATCTACGTCTTTTGAACGTGACGATATCAACCAGATGATCATCTTCGCTCCAGCTGTTGGACCGCTGCTTGAAAATAGTTGATCCTGAACTATTCGCATATCTACGATCTAAAAACTTGTCTGCTGAGATATATGCTTTTCCGTGTAAGTTTCAGTCTTCCACTGACATGTGATCCCGCATTTATCACTTTTGTAGCTGTATTGACGTTGTGCGCTTGTACACCTCCGCTCAATCAAGTACTCCAACTTTGGGACTTCCTATTGGCCTTTGGTGTCCATCTCAATGTGCTTTGTGTCATTGCACAACTGTTGCTCATGAGAGATGATGTTATGAAATCTTCCAGGTCAGAATTCTTTCAAGGAAGCTACAAGTTTCTGACTCCTAATGAATAGCCCAATGCGTCTCCTGCGCACGTTCCCGGACCTCGAAGCACTTCCTGTCATTGGGATTGCTGTTACTCTTGTCCGCGATCTTCCTTCAGAACTTTATGATGAACTTGTACGACATCCTTACGAAATTAGAATGACCTGATGACCTGAAACTGTATCTTTTCCGCTGTGAGCTGGTCCTTTGCTGTAAAGTCGTAACTTACTTCTTTGTACACTATTTGTATCAGTAGTCGTGTGAAATTCAATTTGAAGATATTCAAAATCAAAACGATCGAGATTAAAAATCCCCAGAGCACGACGGTTCTTTCTTCCTCACCCATCCTTTCTGCCTTGTAACACCCTTGTACTTCTTGAAGCCTTTGTAATTATGTCCGCAGATGAAAAGTCAGGAGATCGACCTTCAGCTGCAGAGTCATGTCCTCCTTTTGAACGTAGAAGGAACGATGACGCACCACAAGGTCCATCATATACTTTTAAGAAGCTCAAGTTGTGCATACCTCTTACTCGAAACCCCCAGAAATATTCAAGAAGCTTAGTCTTCTTGACAAGCTTCTTTCTCCTCTGATTATTCTAGTCATGATAATTGGGGTCGTTATTGGCGAGTTTGTGCCTGGTGTCCAGGCCGCATTCGATACTGTTCGTTTCAGCAGCGTCTCTGTTCGTAAGTAGAGCTTTACGGCGATTGAAAACTGCTCCTTACTTGGATCTCATAAAGCAATTGCTATTGGGCTCATTGTCATGATGTGGCCTACGCTTACAAAGGTCCAGTATGAACAACTTCCAAAGCTTTTCAAGACTCCTCGCTTGTGGATACACCTTGGAATCTCTCTCGTATTAAACTGGATCGTTGGCCCATTTGTCATGCTAGGGATTGCATGGGCAACTCTTCCTGATTTACCGACCTACCGAACCGGGGTCATTCTCGTTGGGCTTGCACGATGTATAGCAATGGTGATGATTTGGAATCAACTGGCTCGAGGCGATAAAGAGTATTGCGCCATTCTCGTCATCCTTAACTCATTGTTGCAGATTGTCCTATACTCGCCGTATGCCCTTTTATTTATCAACACAATTGGCGGAGGTAATCAACCAGACATTCATGTATCCTATGGCCCTGTCGCTATATCTGTCCTCATTGTACGTTCTTTTCACCTTGAGATCGGAGAGTACGTTTATCTTTACTGTTTTCCTATAGTATCTCGGCATTCCCCTTGCAGCCGGTGTTATTACTCGATACACCGTCTGGTATTTGGCGGGCAAGCATTTCCTTGATCACAAATTCCTCCCTTGTTTCGGACCTTTCGCCCTTCTGGGGTTACTCTACACCATCTTGGTCATGTTTGCTTACCAAGGCCACCACATTGTTCATAATATTGGCTCGGTTTTCCGGGTTTTTGTCCCTATGGTCCTCTATTTTATTGTTATGTGGTCTGGAGCCTTTGCTATGATCTTTTTCCTGACACGGAAGGACACCGGTTCACAAACTACTTTTGGGTATGAAATGGCTGTGGTGCAATCTTTTACCGCGGGAAGCAATAACTTTGTGAGTTGTTGCACCTTTTACGCTTCAATCAATGACGATTAATCACTGTTATTTCTACCAGGAATTGGCTATCGCGGTAGCAATTGCAGTGTACGGTGTTAGTTCTGACCAAGCGCTTGCAGCAACAATTGGTCCTTTGGTTGAGGTTCCGGTGTTACTCGCTCTAACATGGGTGGCGCTTTGGTGTGGCACACGTTTGGAATGGAAAAGAGTCGAAAACGCGGCGGAGAGCAAGATTGATGAACATAGTTAGATTCGTGCGAGTCCTGATTAATACGAGGAAGATATTACTTGTCCTACATGAGGTCCAGAATACGAAGCATATTAACGTGCCATAATACAAACCCAATTGGAAGAAACTCAACCAAAGTATCAGTAGTTTCTCCTTCCAAATTATGACTAATGACGTCGTATATCGTGTCGCGACAAGTCAGGAGAATCTGCATGTTGACGCGTGCTACAAGGGCGGACGAAATCAAGATCATCGGTTACGCCACTGTCGACGCGTTCAATAAGCTCACGGCAGTCCATGATTCCACCACAACATGGACTAGAGGATCTTTCACTCTGATATTGAAGTTCCTCCGTAGGACTGACAACAGATTCCGGAGAATCCTCTCTGTACAGACGCTTTCTGCGCGGCGGATTGGGGATGCGACTGATTGACGGATCCCTGATGGAATAGGCATTGGGAGGCGACGGGGCAGGCGATGGAAATGAGGTAGGATGAAGTATGTTTGTAGCATTTGTTGGACTTTGAGAAGGCGAGTGACTAGTAGGTCCGGTAGATGCTAATTGACTCCCTTGGGAGGAATGACTGTGCTCAGGAAACACCAATTGATGGAAACGAGCTAGGGAAGCAGATGCGACTGAAAGGTTATGCATCAATTCTGAAGAGACTTGCACCTACAGAACAGTAAGCTTATCAGTGAAAACGTGAGTGAACGAGCTTACTGTCTGTGAGTCCAACATCAATGGTGCTGCGGCTTGGCCAGAACGCGCGGCAGCAAGTTCATGCCGCAGTCTTTCGTTCTCTTCCTCTGCTTTGCGGACGCGTTCCTCGAGGTCGGAGACATACCGAGCTCGTCTTGCACGATAGTCCCTTTGCTGAACAAGAGCACGGGTCGGCGGGATAGTTAGATCTTTCTTACGGCCCCTGGTCATTCTGGACGTTGGGCCGCATGTAGAGGAAGGAGAGGAGGTTGGTGGTGGTTCAAGTTCAAAAGGGTGATGCGAGGTGAGGTCTCCAGTGATACTAGCTTGGACAGTGACAATCGGCATGTATTGCGCAAGAAATGGCGAAGCAAAATTCCCACATTCAAAATCCCTCTGATTATGAATTTGATTGAAGTCAAATCGATTACATCATCGCGTCCACATGGCGAGATAAGCCAGCCAAGCACCTGTTATGCTCAAAGTGTTATCGGCCAACCTGATTGGTTCCAAGTGAGGCAAGGTGTCCAATTGCGCAAAGTGCCCGAGTATCAGTGGTTCTGAACTATTCAGTCGTCATTTCCACACCCCAAACTCGTTTGAAGAGAACTGATAAAAGCACATCCGAACCAGGGGTTTCTGTCACACAAAGAATGCCTGTGGGAGGCCGTGATCTCATAGCTTCCTCTGTCTCGACCTGTGCTGGAAGCGCGATAGACTCCCACAGACCGTGCGAGACATTGAGTTTCTCCAGCTCGGCTTGAATTTTTGCGCGATTGGCTCCGGGTGAATATGCAGACTCATCCTCGCGTCGGTCGACAACCAGCATACCCCGTGTTAATTCGCCGGTGCTGAGACTAAGTAAGGCAAGGAGATAAGAGATGAAGAGGTTGAACATACCGCTCTATATCAAAGAATCTTGATCTCGTTTTCCAACCAGGAGATAAATCGCAACCCGGCGGGTTTTCTATGGCACACCAGATAGCAACTATGTCATGAAGTTCCATCGCGTCTTTTCCAAAGCTGACCATTATCTCACGCGTCCGTTCAAGGAATGAGCTTGTGAAATGAACCAATGGAGACTTTCCCGGAGATAACGAAGGGACAGCGGTGGAGTCGAAACTCGGGTCTATCGCTTCGGTGTAAACCTGGAAGGGAAGTTCATGAGGTGTCGTAATGTCTAATGGAAGCAAAAGAAAGCGATCAAGCGGCAATCCTGAATTGGAATCGAAAGATAACAGCAACTCCTTGACAGCGTACGGGTCGGCGAAAAAGTTGACTTTTCACCATTAGCTCAGAAAATGACCGAAGAACCACCGCTTACACTCTGCCACAGGGCTTGTATTCCCAGGAACATCTAGAGCACCACCCATGCACACGACTCGGCCGATGTTAGCGCGGAAAAGGTTACCATCCTTTTTTATCGTGTGCGCGAGATTTGTCAGTGGTCCGAGTGCGATATAGGTAATAGATCTTGAAGGATAAGAATGAAGAAGTTCCAAGACAATATCTACACCAGACTTGTCGCTCAATCGAAGGTATGGGTGTTCCTCTGACATGATTCCTCGGGACACATTTAAGTCAGGATGCCGTTCGGAAATTCCACCCAGGCCATCTCTGTTGGTGTTCCGTGAGAAGGATGTTGTTGTTGGGTATCAACTTGCCTTCCGTGGAAATACTGAGCACTGTGTAATTCACCTTGGAGAGGTCCATGACTGCCTTTTGCCAAAATAGGTTTACGGTTTGGAGAAAAGTTAGGAAATCGTTTCTGATACGCAGGATTTTCTTTGACATAGCGAGCAAGAGCCTGATAAGTCTTGTACACATTCAACCTGCAGGAATATCTTTAGTCACATCACCTCTTTCTCATTCAACATACTCAATACTAACAGAGAAGCATCGATATCAGTGTTTCCTAAATCGATATAGCATTCAACCAAAGTCCAGAGATTTATAACTCCAAAGCTGGAACTTGCCATAGGAAACAATGATCGCCAAGATGTCGAGTTCAGGTGAGGCCAATGCGAGTAAACTGTAAGGTTGGCCCAATCAGGAACAGTGTAGAATCATGTATTGACGTTGCTCGACGAACAGTGCAATAATGTCATCGACACCAGGATCAGTATCAACTGGATCGAGGTATAAGAATTAGGGGGGCATTATTTGAAAGGACTTGCTTATAACAGGAACTCTCGCTCGTTGAACAGACATCGAATCGACGCTCAACGAGAACTTGGGTAAAAACAGATACATTCGATAACAGAATTCTATGTAAATCGCTTATGTAATGCACGCATTGAGCCAGAATGAAAATGCCAAAGACCTAGAAGGGAAAATACGTCAGTATCAAAGAAAGTATAATGTGTCGGTAGAAAGCGTCAGAGATCTTGGTGGAAAATGTAGTCTCATTGGTGTACCCTCTGAAGTAGCAAATATATTTTGAAGTGCATCATACGCAAGGGAAAGGAAGAAATAAAGAAAGAAGTGCTTACCCTGTCTTAATACGTCAGAGGCTTGGAGATAGAAAAGCGGCGACGATGGGTCAACTAGGAATGGGCGGTTTTGTTTTAGGTGTTTGCCGAAAACTGTACAGTCTGGTCACAGTGGCTGATGGTGTGACGCTACACCAAGTTGGAAATTCGCCTTGGTCGACTGTAAAGCCAGAAAACATCATGTCCGAATCGCTGCGTTTCCTTGGATCTCTCGAGGGCCACAAAGGATGGGTTACTGCCATCGCTACGTCTTCGGAAAATCCGGACATGATTCTGACCGCTTCGCGAGGTACTTGACCTCTGACTCTTGGACCTGTTAAGGTATCTAATCACACTAAACAACAGACAAGACAATCATTGTCTGGCAATTGACCCGTGACGACGATAGCTACGGATTCCCCAAGAAAATCCTCCACGGACATAACCACTTCGTTTCCGACGTTGTCATCTCATCCGACGGTCAATTTGCCCTTTCCTCTTCTTGGGACCACACACTTCGTCTTTGGGACCTCAACACCGGCTTGACTACTCGCCGCTTCGTTGGCCACACTTCCGATGTCCTCTCTGTCAGCTTCAGCGCTGATAACAGGCAAATCGTCTCTGGTTCGCGTGACAAGACCATCAAACTCTGGAATACGTTGGGAGAGTGCAAGTACGATATCAAAGATGAAGGTCACTCTGAATGGTACGTGTTCGTAGCACTCAGGATTTCTATATGGACTTACGTCAAGTTGTTAGGGTGTCCTGCGTGCGCTTCAGCCCCAACGTTTCCAACCCTGTCATCGTCTCTTGCGGTTGGGATAAGGTCGTCAAGGTGAGCTACTTTTGTTCATCCAGGTGGACTCGAGGGGTTCTTTCCCTCCTGGGTTTTATGATGTTTATCAAAAATATATTTGCTACTTCAGAGGGCATTCGCTCGATGAGACTATATTTCCACCAAGATCTCTGAATTTCTCTCAACACGAATATTCATGTCTGAATTTTACTCATGCTTTCTAGGTCTGGGAACTTTCCAAGTTCAAACTGAAGACCAACCACTACGGCCATACCGGCTACATTAACACCATTTCCGTTTCCCCCGATGGTTCTCTCGCCGCTTCTGGAGGAAAGGATGGTATCACTATGCTCTGGGACCTCAACGAGGGCAAACACCTCTATTCTCTCGAGGCTGGCGACATCGTCAACGCTCTTGTCTTCTCACCTAACCGCTACTGGTTGTGTGCCGCTACTGCGAGCTGCGTCAAGATCTTTGATCTCGAGAGCAAGTAAGTCTTTCACTAGGGCATATCTATCACTCTCGAAACTGACATGACCTTTTCAGGTCAATTGTTGATGAGCTCAAGCCCGCGTACACTGATGTTCGTGAGGAAGCGAGGCAGCCCGAATGCGTTTCGATCGCCTGGTCTGCTGATGGTCAGACTCTCTTTGCTGGGTTCACTGATAACCAACTCCGGGTCTGGACTGTCACATCATAGAGGGCTCGATTGGTTGGTGGTTGGCCCTTGTAGCACGTTATTTTCCTGCTGTTTTTCCAATAGCCACAAAAAAAGCTCAAAAAGCTCATTGATATGTGCTATCTTAGATTGCTATTCGCGGCCTTTATATTTTTCAAGAAATCTAAGCTCATGCAATAAAATTTGCCTCTTCGAGGTTCCGTTTTCTCTCTCCATAGTCCCAGCGATCTAGTCCTCCGAAGTTGATCGTCATTCCAAGGAATGACATGTTGAACTGCAGGTCACAAATGCGTGATCCCTGGATACGCCAGCTGTCTCCACTGTGTAGTTAGGTGTCAACCTCGCCATTTGTTCAACAGGATGTTACACAGACGCACGTTGCAGTGCCATAGATATCACCTTCTTGGCTAACAAGTCTGACACAATGGTCGACATTCGACTGAGCATCGTAGATCCAAATAGTCATTCCTGTATAAATTTCTTGCCAGGTCCCCTGGTCGATTAAACGGTTTGGAGGCTTTATCCGACTTTGATCTTGTGACGGGCTTGGTGCTGGACGAATGTCGACATCGTTCAAGAGGCGAAGTGCCCTCAGATTAGAAATATCATGGAAAAACGGCATTTCTGCCGGAGCGGGATTAACGACCTTGATTATGGGGCATGGAACGCCATCTGAGGACTCCATATCAGAATCAGAGTCTTCTGTTTGGACTGCCGTAGTTGATGCATGTTCGTTCTTGTCATTTGAATCTTGCTTTTTCAAGCCGTCTGCAAGCTCTTGCTCAGCGCCTTGAAGCGTTGCACAGAACGATTGCCAGGCATCCTCGTTAGAATAGTCTGTCCTTAGGAGAATTCCAAGTTCATGCCCTTCAAGGAGAGAATCGAGCGGGTCATCGTCTTGATCAAAATTACTCTAAAGGTCAAACAGAGATCGATGTCAATGTAACAGATGAAATTCCTCGACACGTACGTCTCGAGACAAGACCGACTCATGTGAGGCAGTCTGCTGCCTATCTTGCAATATATCCTCCCAAAATTCTTGTAAAACGCGCAAGTGCAGTCGCCTTCGTCCATCCCCGGGGTATTGCGACTTGATGACCGGGTATCTGATCTGTTTCCATGGTCAGTCAAGGATACTACATATTGAAGATAATTTAATCAATCAAACCGAAAAATATGGAAGAAGTTTGTTGTGCATGGTTAAAATTTCACCTGACAACGCGAAGAGATCAAAACAATGCACACGATGTTGAGAGATACATAGACTGACTTCAGCTACAACAACTCGTGCAAGTTCGAGGTGGAATTCTGGAGGTTTGAAATCCTTTTTACGCGTCGATGATCATTCTCTCTCGATCACTCGTCACGGGACATGAATCTAGGAATACACGAATACACGCAAGTTGCGTCGAACTTGTTCTGTTCCAAGTTAGCCTGGGATTTGAGCATTGCTCAGAGTAATCCGATGGTTTGTTCCGTGTACTGCAAGGAATAATTGCAAGGAATAAATAACGTCAACTATCGGTGCCAATGTCGATCCTTGGTTCTTCTATTATGCATCTCGTCAGTGGCTTCAAAACGAACAATATTGGTCTTTTCGCGGAATTTACGATTGAGATACAGACATTACAAGGCCAGTCGGCGTAGATTATGAGGTATCAAAGGAAATGACGAGGCTTAGCATTTAGTAAACGGAGAGACCGTCATGTATAATATTGCGGGTATGTCAAGGTACAAACAATAGGGTCATACTGCAGAGGTTCGCGACCCAGCTAGACGATCCACCAACTATTTGAAGGTGTAAGCTTTCGAATATATCATGAAAAGTGCATGCCAACTTACAGTACTTATATAGGGGAGAGACAAGGCCGTTCCAATGAAAGGCAGTTGTCTCAAAAAAGTGATCACAACAGGGAAAAAGTCTCTGAGAATGTCGTCAAGTTAACGACAGCAACACATTGGGCTGATACGAACCCAAACAAATTCAAAAACCCGAATGTCTCAACAATCATCCCAACGAACGGCCATTTGATAAAGACAAGGAGAATGCCTCCCAGAAAACAGATCGTTCCACGTAATTTCTGCTTGCGGGCGAAGAAGTAGAACGTTTTTTGTGGGCCAATGATCAAGGTCAAGCCAGCTATGAAGAGAATCTTTGATCTATGTCTGAGCATGTTGGGGGACAAGGGACCTGTTAAATTTACACACATTTCCTAGTGCAAGAAGAGCACCGTCAAAAAAGAGCATGACACCGAGGAGCATGAAGAGGCCGCCAAAGGTCGTAAGACCGACGCCAATTTCTGTGCGACCATGAATGAGGTTTGCTTGAAAGCGGGAATGAACCAAAGACTGACTTTGTGCATCGGACAACCACATTGTGCAACGACTAAGAAGAGAAAATAGAAAATGGAAGTTGAATGAGGTGTCTCGGGAACGACAGAGCGCAGCGTTGAGGTCTGACGACGAGCTCGTGACAAGACGCGTCGTGTCGCCACGTGGCTACTTCATTGGGCCATTCCATCACAAATCCAAAAAGAAACTCAAGGACAGAAAAGTACTATCTGGTTGTTTAACCGATATATACTCCTCCATCCTTCATATTGCGTGATTTGTGTGCTCCTAATCATGTTGCTTCGTTGCGAGTTCTCCCCCATATCTAGTCATCTCAAAGTATCAAGGGTCTGTTGATCAGAAGCTGCTTATCTCTACTCATTACACAACACTTTGAGTTTGAGTTTTCTTGACACTTGCTTCGCTTGTACTCATGAGTATCCATCGATAAGGATAAGGATTTGTGAATGGTTCCAATCTATGTGAACGTATCTCTAATTCAGAAACATTGAAACATTTCACCTCATGCTTTAACCATACTCGGACTCAACGAGACCTGGGCAGTCATCCCCATTCTACTATAATGCATGCTTCATGGTCTATGCCTTTTGAAACGTGAGAACTCGTATATTCATCTTGACGCTTCTGTAAATTTAGGTACCCCAAGTCTGGCTGCCTGAGAACGCACCATTCGGAGCCATTGATGAGATATATTCGTCGCTTCTGATTGCGTATATAACTGCACATATTGTTCGTTTCGATCTTCAATCGCCGAATGAAGAACTACACAGTTGCCCGCCTGACATTGGGTGATGACCTTGGTTCATCATGGTCGCTCAACATGTGGACACGTTAGCTTCAAGTTGGATATACAGTTCCGCGAGCCGCATCACTGGTACTGCCTCCAAGAGAGAAGTATAGCTTCTATGAACGATCGTCCAAGTATAGTTTATGAAACGAATTCATTCGTTTTACCCACTGTGACCGCACCAAGGATCAAAATCCCATCTGTATCAGTCCGTACAGAGATACCAATCATAAGCATGTTTACGGAAAGTACCAGTCTTTGGGGTCGATGAGAAATTTAACAGTTCAAACGGTCGATACCGGCGTCAGACTTCGATTCCAGGAACATTACAATATAATACAATAATCGAGTGTCCGTAATCTGAAGGAACACCGATGAACAGCTGACCCTAGATCAAAAACCTTTTTACTTACAATTTATATAGACACTTAACAACGGGCTTGCTTCGCCCGTATGACACGGTCAAACGCTTCTTTGATAGGAGTTCTCCGCGCGAGAATGGTGAGATGATTGTTCAAGTAAGGGCCAGGCAGGAGTGGATGGATGCCTTCGAGATTCGCATGTGGATTGACCGGCGGGAAAAAAGCGATAGCCTGCGGAGAAGGTGGACGTGTGACTGTAGGCAGGTGGACAAGCGAAGACAGTGCTGCGGAGGAAGAAGTTTGCGAGATCGTCGACGATGTACGTGTGCGATCGCTGAGACTCCAATTCACAGAATCCCGGAAGCCAGGGTGGACTGGGAGAGTGGAGACAGATCGGGCGGAGGAAACGGACTGGCGACGCTGAGAAGATAAACCTTGTTCAGACACACGAGGTGAAACCACCGAAGGCTTGAGGCTTGACGTCGGAGATGATGAGAGTTTGTTGCCTGGGAAGAAAGTTTGCGAGGGCGGCGCTGAAGTCGGGATATCCTGAATCACCGTCAGAGGTTCGAGAGGTACAGGCTTTGGTGTGGTTGGCTGGCCATATGAAACGCCACGTATCAGGGGATGCGGACGCAGGGATTGCTCGCTCCTGATGGAATGAGATGACGAAGGACGAGTACCCGCGTGGCGTCGATTAGGAATACGTGGACTTGGTTTATCAGGCGACGGAGTCTCTGGTGGCGGACTGGCGGTCTTCGCTTCGGCGACGTTTGGTCGGTGGTTCTGCGTCATGAGCTGCTGCATTTGTGCCACGGGAGTGGTTTGGATTGGCGGGAGAGTGGGTGTACGTACTTCAGCGCGGCCATCGTGGCGTTTCTGTTGAGGGGGCTGTGTCGTTTGTGGCGATGACTCGGGGCGCAACGGAGGCCTGTTCGTGGCGACGCGAAAATCTGACTGGCGAGCAGTCTCTATACGAGAAAGCGAAACGGGGTCCACTCGCGCGCCTTTCGTCGAGAGCTGGGCCAGGAGCTGGCGGTCCCCTGTCAGCCTGCGAATCGCTTCCTCCTCATCCAACTCGGACTCTGAGTCCGAGTGGTGGTTGTTGGGAGTTGCAGCACCGCTCTCGCTGGATTCCCATTCTCCCTCGTCGTCGTCTTCTTCCCCAGGAGTGGCTATAGTGAATCCGGGTTTTGCCTGTGGCTTGGCGTTCGATTGATTAGAGGTGCGTTGTTTCTGTACGACCTGTTGAACTCGTTCTCGGGAGTGGACATGCTGAGCACTGGGACCCCGTGCCAGACCTTTGGAGTATGTCTGATAATTCTTCAATGAGGAAAAGTGTTTAGAACAGCTTGTTGAATAGCGGATTTAAGCTTATCTTGTACATACATCATGAGGATTACTGGTTTTCTTGGGTTTGTCTACAGATTTAGACTGGTGCTGGTCTTTCTGGGTTAACTGAAGGTTTGCGCCAAGTCTAGAAGTGGAGGAAGCTCTAGAGTGAGAGCGGAGGAGACCAGTGCTGCCGCCTCTGTGGCCCTTGGGCATGGTTGTCGAAGTGTTGGCTTTAGTTCCGGCCCGCTCAGTGCCCGAAAATTCTCTCGATCACAACCAACAAACAGCCTTGACGTCGTCCTTCTCTAGCTCTACTTTGCCATGGAGCGGGTTCAGTTCCAGCAGGAGCAGGTATTGCAATTGAACACCCAATGCATAAGGAAACTGAATATATTGTGAAATTTGTAGATGCTCGATGAGCTCAAAGACCTCGTCGAGAAACGCCTGTTCACTGAAGTGAGCCAGCTTTCCAGCATCTGCTCTTTTGATTTCAATGTTTAATCTCTGCAGAAAGAAGTCAAGCAGATCGTGAAGAAGCGCACCGCGTTCGAGACAGCGCTTGTGCGACGCATAGCCCAGAAAGCTGATTTTCTGCGCTATGCTTCTTATGAAATGGGCCTCGAACAACTCCGTCGCAAACGCGCAGCGCGAACAAGTAAGCGGCCTCACTCGTTGTATTAAATGGTCTATTACATGCAAAGTAGAATCGGAGTCTACCATCCCGTCGATCTCAGACTACGCGCTCGTTCGGCGACAATTTCAGATATTCGAACGCGCGTTGAAAAAATTCAAGTCGGACGTTGCGCTTTGGATACAGTACATACAAGTCGCAAAACGCGAAGGGGCACGCGCGCTGGTCGGCCGGATATCGGCCAGGTTCGTGGAGACAGTGGCTCGAGGTACTATTGATATTTACTTGTTTCAGGGCTCTGCAATTACATCCCAACCAGCCGGCACTATATATTCTAGCTGCGTCTCATGAGCTGAATCATCAATCTCCATCATCCGCGCGCACGCTCCTTCAACGCGGCATCCGATTAAATCCTGAAAGCATCGAGCTATGGCGGGAGTATGCGAAGATGGAACTCGGATTCATTGAGAACCTTAGGCGCCGCTGGGAAATCCTTGGGATCGATAAAACTATGCCGAGTAGCCAGGGCAGAGACGATACTGGTGCCAGTGACCCAAGTAACCTAATTATGCCTGGTGTGGACAAAGTGCTGGACGCCGCTGAAGAGCCAATGGAGGACGATAGCGCAGAAGCACGGAAGGAGATCCTTCAAGGAGCAATTGTAAAATCAGTCATGGACAGGGCAGCACAAGGTACGCCGACCTCCGCCGTGAATGCGAGGCCGCTTTCCTGACAACCGTCAAAAGCTCTTCCAAAACTCGAACTTTTTGAAACCCTTAAAACGTTGGTAACAGAGTACCCTTCACCGTCGACCCTGCGAGAAACGTTGCTGGAGCATCTTTACCACTTGTTGAAAGAGAAACTGCCTGGTAATGCAGGGGCGATCAAACTGCGTGCAAGCCGATTTCTTGCCCCTGAACTCAAGGGTGAGGCACTGGTAGAGGGACTGAGGCAGGCCAACGAAGAGTTGCTTGGAGCAGCAGCTGAAGACGACGCACGTGAGGAAGTTTGTCAGGTTTACGCGGCATTCGTTGAGGAATGGTGCCGGAGTACAATTGACGGGAACATGGTGAGCTAATCAATGTAATACACAACATCCGCTGATGATGGGTTGATTGATAGAAACAATATCTTATTTCAACGCTGCGATCACTTTGTCAGCGGAAACGCAAGATATCGCCATCGCTGTTGGCCGGTCACATCAGAGTGGTGACAGATGCGGAAGAGGGGCCTGCCAAGGCCCTGGGTCTTGCACGGAAATATAGCAAAAAGGCACGAAGCTCGGCCCCTGTTTGGATAGCGCGGCTCGAAGCCGAGAAGCGATTTGGGGGTCCAGTGGGGGACGCTTGGCGGGAAGCGAGGAGCGCAGTGGAGGGGACTGTGGGAGAGGTAGAAGAGCTCTGGACATGGGGACTATTTCCGTCTGATGCTGCGGAGGAACGCAAGAGGATTCATGAGGTGCGTGACAAGCGTGACAGACTGGTATGGAGAGAACTGAGTTGAGATTGCTGATCAGGAACTGTTGAAGGAGAGCATGCGGCAGGGGCTGACTGGGCTGCACGAGACGCTGCTGCTGAGCTATGTCCGGGTGTTGCATGAGGAACTGCGATCGGATCAGGACGCCGATGCGGGCAGATGGCTGGAAACCATCCGCCATATGGCTAGTGCTTATCTCACGAGCGGTGCTGTGTGGCAACAAATGTTTGCTGGGGTGCAGGGGCAGAGTGGCTGGGGATCAGGGACGAAAAAGGAAGTGCTTGAGGCGGTGTACCGGGAATGGGAGGTGAGGGACAGGGAAGCAGCGCGAATGGCATGGGGAGAGTGGTGTAGGTAGTCTAGTGCAGTAGACCACCAGTAGACTATAGTCTACCATGG
This sequence comes from Termitomyces sp. T32_za158, assembly GCA_018857265.1. Lineage (NCBI taxonomy): Eukaryota > Fungi > Basidiomycota > Agaricomycetes > Agaricales > Lyophyllaceae > Termitomyces > Termitomyces sp. T32_za158. Next base: position 7,455 of record JABAJZ010000008.1, on the reverse strand, counting down.
CCAGTCACCTACAATCCCTTAAACTACACTGAGGCAATTCAGATGACTCGCGTGGCACGAAGCACATGGTTGTAAATTAATGTGACAGTTGCCGTTTCTTATTCCTGTCACTCTTCCTTCCCTCCATCTCCATCTTCCTCGAGCCTCTCGTCGACGTCGACGGGCGTCGTTCCTTTCGCTCTGGAGAGTGTTCCCTTCGCTGTATGCGTCGCCGTCCTCGTCGAGCCAATCTCTGAGAGCAGAGCCCATGTTGCAGTACCCCGTCCAGCTGCCTCCGCTTTCGCTCTCCGCATCCCCAAAGATTTCTCCTCGTAAAGACCCCGACTACTTTCGCCCAAATGACATTGTGAACACAAAGCGCCTCTCCAAAGACCCTTTTTCTCGGACTCTTTTATCTAATTTACACTCTTCTCCTACTTCTGCCCCCATTTCCTTACCACGTTCCCCCAGACTCTCCGACCTTCCCCTCTCCCAGCCCTGGCTGCCTTCCAAATCCATCGTCGCCTCCCGTCACTCCTCTGTTGCCTCCTCCACCATCGAGGATGTCCTCTTCCCCGGTGATTTCGTCGGCCAGGATGGTTTCCTTCAGGGCGAACAAATCCGCCTCGTGCTCAACCATTCTGGCTCTGGCTTATCTGACTACAGGGAACCGGCTCAGGAATTCCAGGTCAAGCGTCGTCTCGGTCACGGCAGCTACGCCGTTGTCTATCTCGTTCAGGAAGTTCTCTATCGTCCCCAGCCCTCAGAAGATGGTCATACCTCCATTCTCGGGATGATGGAGCTTGACAATGTCAAGCCCGCTGATGCCGTTTTCGGCCGCGAGTACGCTATCAAGTGCTTGTCCAAAGCCAACCTTGACGGTGAGGATTTGGCTGCACAGATGTCAGAGGTCTGTCCTTCCCTTCTTCCTTCCATTGAACCTAATCTTACTGCTTCTTCAGGTCAACATTCATCAATCCCTCCGATCCCATCCCAACATTGTCACCCTTCACCGAACCTTAGAAACCTCTTCATTTCTTCTCCTTCTCCTGGAATACGTCCCAGGTGAAGACTTATTTTACTTTTTGGAACAAGCCCGCGACCATTTCGTTTCGGATTCCCCGAATATTCCTGACTTTTCAGTCTCTCACACGCCCCCCACTCCCAGTTTGCTCTCCACTCTTCATCCAGCCCAACTGCTTTCTCGCACTCGTCTTCGCCTCATATCCTCCATGTTTTCCCAGATGTGTGATGCTGTTGCCGCATGCCATGATCAATCAGTCTTCCATCGTGATATCAAGCCTGAAAACTTCATTGTAACAGATGGTTGGACGACCTTGTCCACTGGCCGTCAGGAACGCAAGGTCATCGTCAAACTATCTGACTTTGGCTTGTCAACCACAGATGCCGCTTCCTCTGATATGGATTGTGGCAGTGCACCCTATATGAGTTATGGTTCGTTCACGCTCAATTTCCGTATCATTGTTCTTGATGTTCTTTTTCAGAATGCAGAAATAATATCGCCCCTACTTATCGCCCACGCGCTGCCGATGTCTGGTCATTGGGCATCGTGCTAATCAATATGTACGTTATGGTTTCTTCTTTTCAAGTTGATGTTCCTCATCACCGTCGATAATATAGGTTGTACCACTCTAACCCTTGGACGGACACTGCCCAAGGAGCTTGCTCATCCTTTGACCTTTATCGTAGGGACCCCATCAACTTTTTCATGTACCGGTTTTCCGGAATGACTCGCCCCGTCGCTGAACACCTCGCCAACAAGGTATTCTGCATCCTTGAGGATCCCGAGGATGACTCGCCGCGCATCAGTGCCCGCGAATTCGGCGTTTGGATTCGACAACTGCCTTCGCTTCTCGGCAGTCACACCGTCCACCGAACCGTATCAAACAGTTCCCAAGGTCATCCCATCGCCTCCTCCACGCCTCTTTCACATCGTCCATCTTCGAGGCACCCCTCAGTGACATCAACTGTCCGGAGTCCAGCAGTTCAACCTCGTATCCTATCCCGCGCTCCTTCCCTCAGCCCGGCGTATGAGGCTCGTGAGCACTCGGATCTATCAACTGTATACGATCATGAACCCGAGCCCGAAGAGAATGAACAAGATGATCGCGGTGAAGGTGATATTTTAGAAGGAATGGAGTCTAGATCGACGTCGACTCACAGAAGAAGGAAACGAGGTGCCCGTAAGGGTAAAGGTGCTTCCACTCAGGATGCCAAGGACGAAACGTTGGCGACGCTCGCCGATGCGTCCCAGTCCCTTGCACGCGAGATCAGCAAAGCGTCTAGGTCCTCTTCGACAAATCTGTCTGTGTCAAGCCGCAACACTGGAACTACAAGCTCGTCGCGTCGTGCTCGCGAACCATTCGAACCAGTGTCCTTGTATGCCATGCCAACGGCCCTCCTCAATGTCCCCCGCAGCTCGAGTACCAGCAGCCGCGGAGCCCCTCCACCCCCTCCGCCAGTTCCCTCGGTTGTCCCACCTCCTGTGGTGAAGAAGCCATCAAAGTGGAAGCTCAGTTTTGGCAAGAACAGTGGCTCTGCGTTGGCGGCAGCCGGACGCGTGTCTCCCGTTGAAGAGGTCTCTCCATCCTCGTCCGTGGACACCCATGGCTCACACATCATGTCCCCCACTGCCACCAATGTCACCAACCTTATCATGGGCCTGGATGCGCCGCCCCCTCAAACTCCCTCTGTTAACTCAGATGACAAGTTCTCGACGTGGGGCAGAGGTCGGCGTGATAGGTTCTACGGTCTTTCCCCCTCCAACGCAAGCAACAAGTCCTTGGCGTCTGTGCCAGAACCTTACTGGGAGAGACGCAATGATCGTGCAGTCTCCCCCAATAGCACACGCAGTGGACGGCCCTTGGCGTCCAGTGCAAGCTCAATGATATCGACCAACTGGCGCAGCTCAATCGGCACTACGTCCAGCGCAGGCACGTCGACGTCTGCATTCACACGGTACAGCAACTCGAGTTCTCGGAGCATATCGACTACAGCTACGAGTGTGTCGTCGACGAGCTGGCGCACAAATGTGAAGCCGAAGTCAACGACGACCTTCAAAAGCGGCAACAGCACTGGCTACGCGGCTCTCCCGAAGAATATCAAGAGTACGTGGTGTTGATGTTTTTCCTTTAGAGTCTGCCATTGACATCTTATCAAGTCATGGACGGTGTTCCTTGGGAACTCGATGAGCTTCCCCGCGGCCAACATCCCAAACCTGTCGGCGACATCTTTGGATCGCCCCCTGTTCGGAAACAGCGTACGAAGAAGAACAAGGACGTGAAACTCGACACGATTACGGAGCGGCCTCTGAACGCGGCTGCAGGAAAGTCGCTTGAGGCTCAAAGACGTGACGCGTCTACGAGCACGACGGACCTCGGGGGCTCGGGTAGCGGAAAAGACGACGGCGAGGGCGTGAAGAAAGTGCAGAGAGGCCAGATCAATGCGCTGGCGAAGATGTTGTCGGCGTTGAGGCGGTGAACATGGACTATTGACGGGTTCGTATGTAGGACGATGGCGCGCGGATCGAATCTGGCATTTTAAGTCGCGTTGTATTGGTATAGTAGCTGTTATTTGTGGTACGCCCGTCAGTTTGATTTTACGAGCGATGCGTATTATCATACTTGATGTTTGTCGATCAAACCCCCCACTCATAGGTCCCTCCTTATTTGTGTTACACTCTTGGACGATTTGTGTACAAATGAGTAAATAATCCCTTCATTGTTGAATAAATGCAGTAAATCCTCTCTTTCTATTGGTACAAATATATAAATAGTCTCCTCACAGGTATTTGATAATATCCTTGCGTTCTCAGATCACAACCGATGGTAGTAAAATAATACAATTGCTCGTCATCCTTTATCTCCTTTGTCCGATGAAGCTTGCGAATCGCGAAGTGCCGCAAAGGCCATGTTTTGCTCGACTGTCGGGCGACGAGGAGCGACATCTGGCGGAATCGGGACGGTGTTGAGAATAGTCGATGTTTCATGGACGGACAAACGATGACGATGGCGGGCGCGTAGTCCTGGATCGAGAGGCGAAGGGGGGCGAGACTGGCCGTTCATAACCACATCGCTTTCAATCGGAGATGGCGGTCCCGTAATCACGTAGTCGGAGGAGCTGTGCGTTCGTACGAGGTTGACGTAATACTCCTGAAGAAGTTCTCGTGTGCACTAGCGGGAATAAGGGTGTACCATGAGGACAAAGTCGAACGCCGAGGTCGCGCACGAGGAAACGATAGAAATGAAAAAGCTGCTAACCGTCAGTCGCCAATCGATCGCAGAGAGAAACTCTCTTTCGAGGCTGTTGAGTTCGGTTACGGATATTCCTCCAACCTTGGCGTATAGATTGTTCGTACAGAAAGCGTCGCAGAGACCCTTGCTTGAAACCGTGATGGATGCGATGATGAAGCGGTGACAGGTAAGAGACGATAGTGTGAAGAGAGGGTTGTGGCTGCAGATCAGATCGATGTAGTAAAGGGTGATCAATAGGCACGTCTTCTGCATTCGGGGGTAATCAGACGTATTTACAGTGCGCATTCACCAAGATCGCACCTCGACGTTTGTGTATTTGACGATCCGTTTCAGATAGTCAAGAACAGTGATGGCGGGTGTGGACCGTGAGTGGAAACGGGTGAGACTCTCACTGACTTACTCGTGAGCAGGCCAGGAATGAACGAAGATATCTGCTCACGGAGAAAGGGGTATTTGATCGTTATGTGTGATTAATCGTTGCAGCATATCAGCTACATGACGCTGTGAGGAAGCCCGGGACAAGAGAAAGGGGCAGAGATTACCTATGAGGCGCACAAGGCTGTCTATTGGTGCATCCTCGAAGGCGGCCGGCAATTCGACCTTTTCTGCTTCCATCGACCCATGGCACGAAGACGCAGGAAGGCGTAGGACAACAGAGCAAAACAGGAGCCGGGTCGGAGTCTGGAGCTGTACAGTTGGTGATCGGAGCCTGAACTCTAAATATTGGTGTTGGGAACGAGAGTGCAGGTGAAGGCAGGTGACCGCACACTTCCCGACGCCATGGCCCCGAAATTCGTACTTGCCGTCTCCCTTGTCGTGCTCTTCCTCTGCTGACCGTGCCAACAGGACCCCAATGAAATCAAGATCATCTACCTGCGTGCCACAGGTGGTGAGGTCGGTGCCTCGTCTGCACTTGCCCCCAAGATTGGTCCTCTTGGTCTCGTGTGTCTCTTCATCTCTTTTATCTCCTTTCATTCACTAAACTCGTCCCACAGTCACCTAAAAAGGTCGGAGAAGATATCGCAAAGGCCACCTCTGCATGGAAAGGTCTACGTGTGACCGTCCAACTCACAATCCAAAATCGTCAAGCTGCTGTCGCTGTTGTTCCTTCCGCCTCATCCCTTGTCATCCGTGCTCTCAAGGGTACGTACGCACTCAAGATCCGCTTTTTTTACTTCAACTTGTTTCTAGAGCCCCCGCGTGATCGCAAAAAGGAGAAGAACATCAAGCACAGTGGCAACATTGCTCTGGATGAGATCTTTGATATTGCACGGACAATGAAGTCCAAGTCTCTCGCGAAGGAGTTGTCTGGGACTGTCAAGGAGATCCTTGGTACTGCTCAGAGCGTTGGTTGCACCATCGACGGCAAACCCCCGCACGATGTCATCGACGCTATCAACTCTGGGGAGATCGAGGTTCCCGATGAGTAGATACTTTTTGTCTC